>CAOLHI010003876.1:0-148287 GCA_948474755.1 Ctenosaura bakeri | reverse complement strand
TTTTTCCCATCATAAAAATATTTATTTAGTAAAGACTTCTTGTTCCCCAGTGGACTCCTTGTAATATGCCTATTTTGCCAGTGTCAGGGTCCAAGGCATGGACAGCAAGGGCTGTCTGCTACAGGCACTGGGGCTGCACCAAAGGACAGGTGCTAGGTCAGGAAACCAAGGCTTATCAAGAGTCCAAGGCAGCAGTCCTCCAGGTTGGAAGACTCCACAGGACTAGAAGCAAGAAGCAGGTCCAGAAAACAGGAAGGAGGTCAGAGCACAACAAGAGTCCAAGGCAACAAGAGTCCAAGGCAACAAGAGTCCAAGGCAATAGGAGTTATCCAAGGCAACAGGCATACACAGGACCAGAGGCAGGAGGCAGGTCCAAGAGACAGACAGAAGATAAGGGCATAGCAAGGGTTCAAAGCAGTAGAAGCCTACCAGGTACCAAGAGTCCACAAGGTCCAGAAGACAGGCTGAAATCCAAGTGCAGGGGTCAGCTATCAAGAGAAGCTACAGACAATACTGGAAACTGTATTACTGTGGCAAAGACTGCAGAGACAGCCCAGCCCTTATATAGCTGGTTCCTAACTGCTCCAGCTGCCCTGCATCACAGCCACCAGCTGGGTCTGGGGTTCTGGGCAGATTCTCCAAGAACTATACTCAAAACTGAGTCCTTGTGGGCAGAATCCTGCAAGGCCTCTGTCAGGGATGCAAAACCTTACAGCCAGTGAGCAAATTGCCCCAAAAGGAGGAGGACCCCTGGAGGTGGAGATTTATCTGAGGGCACTCAATCAGTATTTCTTCCCTTTCCACCCTGTTGTGACAGATCTAGTCATGATATTCAGTCAGCTATCTTGGGACATGTAGTGCTCTTTGACTTTTAATTCAAAGTCAGAATTTTCCAGTATTCCTGTCCATACACTGGTTCACTTAGCAGTTCTGTGTTCACCTGTGAACACAGCAGGACTTTGGTTTCAGTTCTTGCTCAACTGGCAAGCACTGAAACAAATCAAGTCTGGGGCCAAGATAACCTTTATTGACCCATCAAACACCCCCACGTCTTGCGGCTCACCAAATAGGACAGAAGCATCCTGGTTTTAGTCATAGCAACCTTTGACTATTTGATATTTTCATTAGTATCTGTTTTTTAAAAAAAAAAAACAGCAAAACTTGAGAAAGCTAGATTTTTGAGAGTGAAGCTTAAACCTAAAATGAATAAACCAAAGTTGCTTTTTTGTTTTTTGTTTTTGGACTACCGCACTCAGAATCCACCCTGTGCTGGTTGATTATGGGAGCTGTAGTTCAAAATGGTAGTGCTTCCAAGCACACATGATGTTTAAAACAGTAGATTTGGAGACCACTGCTGGTCTTTGACATGTTTTCGGTAGGTCAGTGGGATCATGGCAGAAATAATGAGAAAGGCTGTTATGTGCTTTGACAAACAATGTCACTGCTGACCAGCTTATTATCCTGACCAACTTCCTTGCCAGATGACAGAGCATGCACAAATGTAAACAACCCATTCCTTTCACTTTAAAAGACCAAACTGAGATGGAAGCATTCAAAAGAGCCTCAGCTAGAATGATAATGAAACACGGCTTTGAAGTTGCAACTAAATTGCATTCTCTTTTTCCTCTGCTGTGCCTGTAGAAAAAAAAAATCAGCAAAATTGGCCAAGCGGCGATTAGTCCGTAATTCTGCATGTTCAAATAGCTTTCAGTTATTATGAAGCAGGAAATTTCAAAAGGCCAATATGCTGACATTTAAAAACTGGCCATAGGGTAATAGTGGGAGGACCTTCATAAAAAAGTAAAAATATGTGTTTCATAAGTCTGTTCATGCTGAGCCAGAAATTTAAATAATGTGCATTCTACATAGATGTTCTGAAACTGAGATACTAGAATGAGATTGTGTCCCTTGTACTGTGCTTTCTGACCAAAAATGCTGAACAACTGGATTATTAGCAAGGTGATTTGCAATTCCACACACCTGCAGAAAACATGCCAAATATTAGAATTTGGTATAGTACTCTGCATTCTGAGATTCTCACTTTTCTCCAGACTTTTTAACAGGACTATACAAGCTATTGCTGGCAATGCAGTACAAGCTAATTTATACCTAATGATGATTCACTCTCAACAAAAAAAGATCCCGAAATTGTAAATGTCTGAAAACCACCAAGTATGGGCTCATTTTGTACTTCTTGCTGATTGCAGCTCCCTTCCATATCCCCACCTCCTATTGGTACACATGCACTCAAAACCAAAAAATAGAAAAGTTACTTTTCTGGTCTACAATACCCAGACCTCTCCAGGTGGCATTGTCACTGGCCATGCTGACTGGGGGAATCTGAGAACTTGTAGGCTAACAGATGAACTTTTCCAAGCTCTCCAGCCACCTCCAAACCTGCAGAATGATTAAGTCATGACTAAATCAGAGGCTGGCATTCTTCAAAATCTGCCAAGGCCCATATTTGATTCAGGTGCCTGCTGTCAGTTCCTGGAGGTTCATAGCTCTGTTGCTCTTCCTTCTTGGAATTATTGTCTTTTCACCTTTTCTCTGAAAGAGTAATGAAAGCAGGAAGTGAAGTCACTCCACATATTGACTTTTCTTTTTCTCCGACCAGAGGAGAGGAAAATTAATGGACAGAAGCAGCCTTACTCCAGGAGGCCGCTCTACCGGAAGAGCATCTTCTTCATTGCCCTCAACAAACTTTCACAAACACAGCATGATACCCAAAAACATACAGCAGTATCAATTACATCACTGTAAAGATGCAAGCCAGAATGGTGTAGTCATTCGAGCGTTGAGGTACGACGCTGGAGACCAGGGTTCAACTGTTCAGTCATGGAAACCCACTGGCTGACCTTGGGTGTGTCACACATTCTCTGCCCCTGTGATGGGTTCACCTTAGGGTCACCATAAATTGGAATTGACTTGATGGCACACAACAACAACTAGCACAAGTCCCTGTTGCAGTAGTAATTTATTTAATTTATATCCCACCTTTCTCCCACCACAGGACCCAAGGCAACCAATAACATATTAAAGTGAAGTACAGTCAGTCCTCCACCTTTGAAGGTTTCACTTTCGTGGATTTGCTTATTATTTCCTGCCACCTCTAGTGGGTGCTGCCCTATGTTATTTTTAATAGGGACTGCAAGCCTTGCAAGACTGTGAGGGACTGCAAACAAAGCTTGCAAGTCCCTATTAAAAATGGCATTAAGGCAGCACTGGAGGTGGCAGCAAGCCCTACCACTTGCCCACTTCTAGCTTGCAAAGCAACCCCAATACCTGGAAGGCATCCATGGCGGGTAGAACATGCAGATCACTGTATGTGCTTATTAAATATGGTTGGGGGTGATAAAGTTATTTGGTTTTTTTCTACTTTCACGAGGGCCTTTCTCTGGCAGCAGAAAGCGAGAACAGAGGGGGACAACTGGACCTCCCATGGGAGGGAGTTCCACAACTTGCTGGAGCAGCCACTGAGAAGGCTCTCTCCCATGTCCTCACCAAACATGTCTGTGATGATTGGAACTAACAGCTGGAAAAATGGAACAAGAGAGTATTAATTGGAAATGACTCTGCCTAACTGGGACAGCTAGATGGTATGGAAGAACCCTGACTGCTTGTCAAGGCAGCTATGCATTTCCGGAATTAACACAAGAGTGGTATTCAATACAGTTTTTCTTGCGGAGTAGTTCTGCAAAGCAGTTGTACAAAAGGTTTCACAAGATACTGAATAATTCATTATGAAACTTGTCACACAGACAGTTTCACATCCACTTGCACTTTAGCATAGCCACTTTGCACAAAAGGCATAATCGAGCACAACTATGAACATGGGGTATTTCACTGCACTGGCATTAAGTTGGGTTTGGACCAAGCACTTCTGGAGGCAGAACAGAAAAAAACTCAGGCAGCCAAGAGATTCCATGTGGACGAATGATGCAAAGGTTGGCAGGAAAGGCACATGCAACCTATGGATGCCACTTTTGTTCCGCTTAGGTTAGAAACAACTATATCATGATCTGTCTTTTGCTCCAGTGTCCAATATCACAGTTTTGTCATCATCCACTGGCTCAAAAGACAAATCAATAAGCTTGCAAGACTTCCCCCTCCTCCCCAAAATGCACTGCAGTGTACCTGCACATCCTGTATGCTGCATATATGGCACACAGCAGGCTCTCTCACATCACTAAGAAGGGCAGTGACTCCACCTAACAAATGCAACTTTAACAACAGTAAAACAACCTAATAGCTTAACGTGCCAGGGGGTTAATGTGGCGGACCATTTAACGCTGAGCTAAATAGCCCTGGTTTGCTTCTCAATGCCAAGTGTCGAACTGAGAATTGCAATTGCAGGAGTGGTTCCTAATTCATTAGTTAAAGGGGGTCATTGCTCATGGGGTGGGGAAGAAGGGAGGATAGTGGAAAACTCAGAGAGACTCAAAGTCAGTACAAGGTTGTGCTCCTGCAGCATGCCATATTTAGTCACAGTGCTCCACAGGTGCACTGTGGAGACACAGTAGATTTTTGACACACAGATGCTGGTTGTTCTGTAGCCCAGCTAAGAAGCATGTGGAAGAGGGCATATTAAAATGCATTTTGAATATGCTGTATATTGATTTTGACAGATTGGACCCACACTTAGTTATAGCAGATCCAAAGGAATCAGTGGGACTCAAGTTAGGCATGGCTAAGCATGGAAGTTAGTCTTGACTAATTGAACTCCCATGATTTCAATACATTTCCCTCTGTATAATTCAGTCCAGTTTCATCCCAGTATTTTTATTTTATAACAAGGACTGGAGGGTGATTTTAGGTTTTACCAGGAATCGCACCTCATTCAAACCCCAGTTATCAAAAGTCCACTCTCTCCCAACTGCCAGACATAAAATAAATGAATATATTGTTCTATAAAATCAATGCACTTACACACACATGAATATGGGGAAAAGAAAGGAGAGAAAATACTCCTATAGAACATGTAAATATATATTGGGAGCAACCACTGGGCCAAGATACTACTTTTAGAATTATACTTTTGATGTCTACTAATGAAGGCAACATCTACTAATGAAGTAGATGGTGAAGGTATCAAAATAGTAAAAAACTTTCTATCCCTTGGCTCAGTCATGAAGCCATGGTTCATGAAATTAGAAGAAGACTACAACTTAGGAAGGCAGGTGTGAAGAAACTAGGTAAAACCCTCAAGTGTAAAGATCACTGAATACCAAAGCCAGGATTGTCCATGCCGTTGTATTTCTGATTTATCTGTATGGTGTGAAAGCCGGACAGTGAAGTAAGTTGACAGGAAGAAAATAATCTTATTTGGAATGTCATGCTGGATGAGAGTCTTATAGATACTATGGACTGCCAAATGACCAAAAAATCAAGACTGAACTCTCCCCAGAAGCAAAATATGGCTGTCATCCTTTGGCCATATCATGAGACATGGCTCATTACAAAAGACAATAATGCATGATAAAGTGGGCAGCAATAGGAAAAGAGAAAGACCACATTACAAGTGGATTGATTCAATCCAAGGAATCCATAGTCCTGAATCTGCAGGAACAGAGCAGGGCTGTTGATGACAGTGTCTTGGAGATCTCTTGTTTGTAGGGTTGCCCTAAGTTGAAGTTAACTTGATGACAATTAACAACAAATATTTATTAGTGAATGCTAACGCTTTTAGGTCACAAGTATTAAGATAATCTTTTATTTGCATGCACTATTTTAGCCTCAACATTTAATTACATTTTTAATCTGACTGCTAATATAGCATTACGTTAAAGACCTTCTATTCTAGGCTGTTGGGTTCTCAGAGTCATTTTGACTTATGGCAACCCTAAGGTGAACCTATTATTGGGTTTTCTTGGCAAGATTTGTTCAGAGGGGGTTTGCCTTTGCTTTCCTGTGAGGCTAAGACAGTGTGATTTGCCTAAGGTTGCCTAGTGGGTTTCCATGGCTGAGAGGGGATTTGAACTCTGGTCTTTCAGTGTCCCCAATTCAACACTCAACCACTACCCCACACTGGCTCTCCTATTCTGTTCTAGACTGACTGCAAATAAAACCTAATATGAAAGCAAAAACATAAATATCTGAACATCCCATTGTCTTCTAAGTGCCTCCTCTCCCCTTGTCACAATGGATAGCAAAGAACTTGGGGGCGGGCGCGGGGGAGAAAAATAATACATCCAAAATGGGCTACTGCAGAATACAACATTTCAATTAGATTTCAGCAATGGGGGAAGGTTTTCTTCCCGTACATTAACCCCTGAAACAAGAGATTTCTCTAATTCCTGCCATCACTCAGACTGGCCTTGAATTACCTCCTGATAGGCCTCCCATGCGCTTGCAGATGAGAGAGTGTAATGGGGATCTGTTAATTAACTAGAAGCAAAGTTGCACGGTAGGGATCAAACGCTGGATGCGTCCTAAAACTCCCACAGAGAAGATGAAATGCAGCGCAAACTTTAAAGACTTCCCGTCATTAGCCAAGACCTTGGCTGCTCCTGGCCTAGACCCCTCCTGTTTCCGAGAACAATGAGGACAATGCTGGCAGAAATGAAATGGTGCAGCAAGGGAACAAAGGAATTAGCTATTTACCCACAGAGAATGAAAGAAAAAGCTGGGACAAGGATTGGCAGGGAAGGGAGGGAGGGGAAGAAGCTTGCTTTTTTTTCTGAGGGTTCCTGTCTACTTTTAATTAATTTATGGCTGCCAGGGACCTGAACACCGAGCATGCCCAAAAGCATTGTGTTGGAAATGCAGCGTTAATACCATGTAACATCTACTGTTTACTCCAAGGCAGAGTAACAAAGTCGCTGGAGGCGTGCAGCGAGGAGCAGGGAGGCAGAAAGGAAGGAGGTCAGGAGCTGAGGAAGAAAGAGATTTTCTTGTTGAAAGAAATGGAGAGAGAAGGCCAAAAGTTTGTTATAATCTTTCCATCCTAAAGACCAATTTCCCATTGGAAATCTTTTTCTTCCCCCTGCCTCCATTGCCCCCGGCCATTGGTCTAGATTTTCATGTGTAGGCACAGCACCATTCCATCATTGCAGCTGTACATTACAAATGGCCCTTAACGTTCCACAACAGCTTCTGTTCACACTAAAAATGGAGCCATTTCCCATTGAAATTTGCCCTTGGTCACTACAGCTGAAATGTGTAGCTGATGAAGCAAGCCATTCATTCTCACACCTTGTGCAGTTTGGCTTGCAAGCCACTAATGAACCCAAGGAGTGGAGACAAGTGGAAAAGTTACTGACCTCTCTGTGGAATGGAAAAAACAAAAAACAAACAACAAACAAACAAACAAACAAAAAACGATCATGTCAGCCTATGATGTTATGATCAGGTTTTGGCCATGTGAGTCCTTTCTCAGATCTGCTTGACCATCTCCTGTCATGGAATCAGTGTGTGCACTTGATTATGGGAACAAGTCTTGAGCTGACATACTTCCCTTCACCACAAGTGTAAGTTCCAGAGATGGATCTAGGGTGGGGCAACTGGGGCGTGTGCCCCAAGTGTTATTTGCAGGGGGGAGCACAAAAGCTGCTATCCCCCATGCCTGATGGCTGCCCCCTGCACACTTCTGCACCCGCCCACCACCCCTCCGCACGTTTCTGTGCCCACTTGCTATCCCCCTGTGCACTTCCACACCTGCCCGCTACCTCCCAAGCCCTTCCATGCCCGCCTGCCACCTCCCTGTGCATTTCCATGCCATTCCACACCTGCCACACTTTCTCACCTGCCCACCACTTCCCCGCACCCTTCTGCACCCACCCACCACCTCCCCACACACTTTCTTGCCAGCCTGCCACCTTCCATGTACTTCCATGCTGTCCTGTCACCCCATGCATTTCTGCACCCTTTTGTGCTCATCCTCCACCTCCCTGTGCACTTTCTTGCCCCCCCACCTCCCTGTGCCCTTCCGCACCCGCCCACCACCCTCCCATGTGCTCTTCTGTGCCCACTCACCGTCACCCCCCTATCTTTCCTGGCCCATTTGGTGGGGCGGTGGCAGCAGCGGCAGCGGGACCTAGGGAGCGCAACTTCAGCACTTGCTCCAGGCACTGCTGAGCCTAGGTATGCCTCTGGTAAGTTCTGGTGAAAAAAAGGACCAGTGTACATCCTTCCCCTTGGAAAACGTGTGTGTGCAAATGCCTTCAAGTTGCCAGTTGACTTAAGACAAACCTATGTATTTCATAAGGTTTTCCTGGGCAAGGCATACTCAGAGGGTGGCTTGCCCATTACCTTCCTCTGAAATATAGTCAACAGCATTTGGCATTATTTGGCAGTCTCCCCTCCAAATAGTAACCAGGGCTGACCCTGTTTAGCTTCCAAGATGAGGCAGGATCTGATACCTTCAGGGTATTTAAGTTCCTCTATTTATTATTTATTTATATAACATCATTAATGGGGAAAAAAAGTTAAAAGTTAACTGGCTTTGAAGTAATAAGATTATAATTAATAATAGAACAAAAATGTATAAGCTGTATGATATGGAATAAGCTGAATAAGGTTATGATTTCAAGTGTAAAAGAGAAAAAAATAATAATGCAAGTTTATGTTGTTTAAAGGAAAAAAAAATTTTTTCCTTTTTTTTCTCACTATTATGTATAACACATGGTGTTTAATTTTTTGTTTTTGTTTTCTAGTTATATAATTAATAAAAAATTAAATTAAAAAAAAAATATAACATCATTAATACTCATGGAACTGTACAAAAATAAAACAACAAAATAGGAAAACCGTCCTGTCAACAGCACACAAACAATCCAATTGAGGCAGCTATAAATACACAGGTCCTGGTTCACAGCACTCAATGGCCAGAAATCTGTGCGACAAGCATAGTGTAATAGTTCTGCATGTGGAACAACACTACAGCTGGCCATGCAATGCCCTCAGACTTTCTACTGAAATGCTTTAGCCCCCTGTCCCTGGATATTTTGTGTCTGGTGGAGAGCAGAGGGGTGTGACAGACCTCTATTTCTCACTAGTTTGGTTCCACAGTTCCAACTTAATAAGGCACCCTGATACAAACACTTAGCCTAACTCCACCCTTTAAACACAACCTTCATGTCAAAAGATCTTAAGTGTTCCCTCAGAAACAAACAGGTTATTTCAGGTAGCATGTTCTTGGCTACCAGTGATTTTAGATAACTCAGGTTGACTCAATAGTTATAAAAACAAACTATATCCTTTATTGTAGTAGCATTAAAAATAAAGTATCTCGTCAAGGTTCACATAAAGTACAGTGTTGTTACATTAAACAGTCTGTGCCAGCAACTCTCTTAAACACCACTTCTCTGTGTCTTTTTCTCAGCTACTTAAACACATCCCAGCCGCCCTCTCTGGCCAATATCTCACTGAAGGCTTTTGACAAATGGAACCTCTACCTTATGTATAATTCCTCTTCTCCATAAGCTCCTCTCCCCACACACACCACTGTGCTGGTTTTCACTCTTAAGGAACTACTCATATTGTCTAGCAACCCTCCATCAAATTGAAATTGCATTTCAAATAGCTGACCCCCAAAGCAACTTTCTTCCAGAGAATTGTCTGTCTATGTCCACATAACCAGACGCAAAATGAATGCATCACTTTTTGAATTTTGCTGAGGTCTGCCAGAAGTCTCAGGAGACGTATATCATTTCATCTCTGGGTACAGGAACATAGCAAGAAGCTTCTTTGATTTCAACCCCCCCACTCTCCACCAGCAATAGAATGACCAGTGTGTGTGGGGTGTGTGTGTGCGCGCTGCAGCACCTCAACAGTAAGCCTGAGGGAGGAGCCCTGGGGGGGGCAGAGAAGGGAAATCTGACCTCCATATCAAACAAACAATGACATGGGCAAGCATAAGGTGGATGTCTCAAACAGGATGTCAGCCAAACTACAACAAGGGAGAGCATGTGAGCACAAGAATCTGTACAGATATTTTAGGTACTCTGGCCCTTGCAGATCAAATACAAAATGTCAAGTACAGCATTCCCTACTTCTACTTTAACTGCTCACTGGAGAAGGAACTGCTGCAAGTCAAGCTAGGACTCTCACACTACCATTCTGCTCTGCTTGGGCAACAGGTGATCTATGAAAACCAATGGCACAACACTGCCTGGCACAAAGCTCCAAGACTTATCATTACTCCTCAGTCTGGACAATTTTTGCTAAACAAGGCCTCCAGAGTTTCCTTCACTGGCAGCTCCAGAAGATAAAGAAACCATGCTCTTATTGGTATGATTCACTTTAGAAAATCCACTGGAAACAATAGCACTCTAAATTCTGCTCAATGAATAGGGAGGTATATTTTCTGTAATATCTATACTGCAGGGAATAGCAGCTCTCATTTCTCATAAAGTTAATGACAAGGATAGCCAAATTTGTCCACACCAGGTCTATGTTGGTTTTGGATGTATGAAATCACATACTCATTCTGCCTAACTTCTATTTCAGTTGGTGATTTTAAAAAGCAACCTGTATGAAAATTAGTAGTTATTTTTATATGTATCCTTCCCTAAGCTGTGCATTTTTGCAAATAGATTTCTTTTGTACACAAATTTTTGGACACTTCTCTCTGTAATTCATGTACATTTGCATGCAAAGTTCGAGTTAAGAACTGTGCTGCAAAATTTGGAATAATGCACAATCGAAAGGATAATTGATTCCAAACTGCCCATTAGTTGAAGAAGTGAAAATCAGTTGGGGAAAGTAGAGGTGTGTACTTCAACAGTAAAAAATGATCAGCATAAAGAACTAAATGGAAAAAAAAGTGTGTGCATGAGAGAGAACATAAAAGGGGTCACAGAACCACAGGACTCTGCTGTAGGGCCCTTCCATGTAATTTAACTGAAGTCACCTTTTAAAGAGTTAGAGTTAAAAGGCTAGAGGAGGACTCTCTGCTGTACTGTTACAGTAAGGAGTGCTTAGCTGCTAAAGGCTGCTGATTAAAAAGTAGTAGAAAATTAAAACATAACAGAAGCATAGAATCTTAGAGCTGGAAGGAGCCACAAGGCCCAACCATGAAGGAACATGGTTTCACTTTCAACATCCTGTGAATTCTGGGGTTTATAGTTTACTGAGGCCAAAGAGCTTTCTGGTTGAGAATTCCAAATGCCCCTCCCTGAACTGGAAGTCCCAGGATTCCATAGGATATTGAAAGTGGAATAACAGCACTACAGCAATATAGTGTGGAAAGGACCTAAAACACTCTTGAAAGATACCCACCCAACCCCTGCTTAAAGACCTCCAATGAAAGAGAATCCACCACTGTCTGCCACAGCCCATTCCACTGCCAAACAGCTCTTATTGTAAAGAAGTTCTTCCAAATGTTTTGGTGAAATCTCTTCTTCTTGTAATTTGAATCCATTGATTTATGTTCTAGTCTCTGGAGCAGAAGAAAACAAACTTGCTCCATCTTCTACATGTCATCCCTTCAGTTGTTTAAAGATAGATATCCTGTCACCTCTCAGCTTTCATTTATTCAAGATAAACAGCTTCCTCAATTGTTTTTCATAAGGCTTAGTTTCCTCATACCCTCCATGATTTTACAGATGAAAATAAGAGACACACATGAAAGATCCTTATTCTAATCAGAGATGGGGAAATCTGTCCATATTCTTTTAAAGAGATCTTCAACTTTTTTCTATAAATTTTATGACAAAAACTGTAGGAGAGAAGACACTGATTGCCAGGGAATTCTACCGAGGACCTCAGTCAAGGATACTATGCAGATAGTATGTTCTTGTAACAACAATGACAACAACAACGGAAATCCATCTAGACTAACCAAATCCAGTAGATACAATTAATCCCAATATGGAGAAAATCATAACTGCTAGTCATAGCTATGGCTGTTTCCAGTTCTATCTGCCTGACATGGAATTGTTAAAGATGAGAATTGTCTCAGGAAACAGAAGTGACAACTCTAATTGAGCATCGTAAGTATGGTTGGATACAGAGGGATTCAGACATTTAAGAGTAAAACAACCAAACCATTCCTCTGGAAGGGTGAATCCCATCACTTTTTGTTTTGTTTTGTTTTTTGCCTTTTGAAGCTCTTTTCATCAACTTAATGAAGAAATGTGCCAATTATGGAAAGCTTATGTTGAAAAATGAAACAAACAAAATTATTGCACACTCTTAAGAGATCAGCTGCAGAGCTATTGACTACCGATATTACAGGATCAGGACTAACTAGGATACCCAATAGGTTGTTGAGTGTTAAAGGACCAAAGGAAATGGAGACAGGCACGTAACAAGTGCTAGGCCAAGGCCTGGAGGAAGCATCTGAGGGGCTCAGAGCAATTGTGGCTGAAGGGCCCCACGTCACTGGGGAAGAGAATTTGCTATTGGTCCAAACTTTAAAAGGACCTATCCAATGTACTAAGGCTATCTCCCAACTTGGTTCAGCACCTTGGATAGCTCCCCTACAAGTAGAGCTAAATCCCAGAGCCACAAGCCACCACTTAACCTGAGGAAGACTATTGTCACTGTCTAGAGAAGAAAGTGGTTGGAACAGGACATGGTAGATGAGGCAGTGAGTTTTTACAAAGAGACTATTCACATTTACAAGACTGCTTCTTGTGCAAACTGTGTGAATGATTTGTATACCTGCTGGTTTCCTTGGTACACAGACTATGAAAAAGCAGAAATGTTGGATGGGTCATTGGCTCCCTCTGGATCACTACTCTTGTCTTTCTTTTTGCATGTGCTTTGCTTAACAATAGAGAAAGAGACTACTTTTCTACAGAGGCTTCTTGAACAAACAGTGGAGATTTGAATGGAGAAGGAGGGACTTACAGGGGATCTCATGGTATCTCCCTCGCTCTGCAAATCACTGTCTATCAGACTTCCTGGGAAAACATAATTCCAATGGTGAAGGAGGGGAGATGGCAGATACTGACCTCACCCATGGATACTAGCAGATAGATGATCATGTCATTCACATAACTACATTCTATACCGTAATCATTGTCACAATGCCAGGAATGTGTTAAGCGCACAATGCACAACTGAATTACCTCTTCACTTTCTCTATGCTCACCAGCCTTTTTTTTAAAAAAATGCACATAGTCATAGAATCATAGAAGGGGCCTCAAGGACCGTTTAGTCTAACTCTCTGACAGTGCACTCCTGAACACTCCTGAGAGGCAATCATCTAACCTCTGTGTGGAAACCTCCAATGAAGGATAGTCCATTACCTTCCAAGGTAGTTCAATCCTCTGTCCAACAGTTCTTGCCATTGTGAAGTTCTTCCTAGTGTTCACTTGAAACATTCTGTCTTGCAATTTGAATCATGGGACCTAAGTTTTCTGAACAATCAAGAAGTTCTCCCTACTGTTTAGATCCTGTGATAAAAGGCAGGGTAGAAATATTTTAATACTCTCTCTCTCTCTCTCTCTCTTTCTCACACACACACACATATATGCATATTGTTTAGTTAAGAATTGTTTCTGTTCTAATTTGAATCTACTGAACATATACCCTCTAAAAATTCACATGGACTTAGTGAAGAAAGCCCAGAATTGCAGCAAAGCAGAAGAAGTAAAACAATAACCTTAACTGCTTAGTGAGACAGCAAGTCTCCTCATACGAGGACTTCCCTCTGGCACCAACTTGGGCCACCAACCTCCATCAGGTCCCTTCCATCATCAGGCCCTGAGTCTGCCTTCCCACGAGCCATCACTTCCATTGCCATCATTTGTCCCATCTCCTAGAAACACAGCAGCTCCATAAAAGCTCCACAGAGGGAGGGAGAGAGATGTTCACCCAATGACTGTTCTTTTGTTTGATGGTCCTGTGGTCCAGCTCAGGGATTCCACCTGGCCAGTTGGCTGCAGGCATTTGGGTCAAGTACAGGCATTACATGTTAGATGGCAGCCACTTTGTACATAATAATGCTCATAGACCTGTAGAGTTGGAAGCTGGCCCAACCATCATCTGAATCAACCTCAGGCGCTGCAGCAATCATCTATCTCCCATTAAAACTGAATATCACAAGGAGAGCGCATCTGGTAGCTGGGGCAGGGGGAGTGAATTATAGCTGCAGTGCTCATGAGAGGGAGGGGAGCAAGGATGACTGGGGCAATGCAAAAAGAGGGAGAATCCAGTGACAACAGGAGTACAAACAAGGTGAGATTCAGTGGCTGCTGGGTACTGAAGCTGGGCCTGTGACGATCTATGCACCACGACACCCCACCCCACATTCTGCTGGCTAATTGCTATGTTTCATTTTCTTCACAGCCAGTTGCTGAGCTTTTCCTGGCTCTGAGAGGGGAGCTATATTATAAGAGTGCTATGATATTCACAAAGATTTGGGTTGAAGCCAAAGAGGCATAAATCAGGCTGATTCAGATATTCCACCCCATTCTTCCTGTTGCCAGCTGCTGCCCCCTGCTGCCTCTCTGAATGAGGCTCCTTTTTTTCCGATGGTGGCAACATGGAGAAAAGAGCAATGGCAGCAACAGTTAAGAGCCAAGACTCCCTGGGGAGTTAAGCAAAAAGTACTCACAGGCCCAGTGTTAGCACAATTGAAGGGCAACTGACAGCAGCATACGGCTGCTACTCAAAACAGAACCCATATCTACCCCCAAGTGAAGCTAAGGACTTTCCTACATTTTTGTTAAATACTGCTGCTATGTAGGTTAAACCACTGTGACCATAAATGGGTCAATTACACATTGTTTCCTAGCAGGTCAGCCTCCCAGCACTGTTCTGCCACAGGTAATCCAGACAGTTTCTGCTTCATCTTCCTCTTTTTAGCTAGACGCTCTAGGTTGTAGACCCACTTAAAGTTGAGAAGCATTTGCTAGAGACACAGGAAAAAATGCTGAAAACCTACTTTGGATACAAAGTCGATAGATTTGACTATCACACCTTTTTCCAAATAAGAATCACAGTCTTAACGTGGCCATTTATAGACATATACAAAGCCACTGACTGTGAGGTTACTTTTTTACAGAGGCTTTTAAAGCCCATCCTCGTTCTTTGTCTAGCTAGAAGCTTTTAAACAGCATTTGCACTGGGAGGTTAGTGAAGGAAGGCTGGGGAAACACAGATTTTTCACCATTGGTTGCAGCAGTATGTTTGCAATAAACTAGGCCATACACCATATTTGAGCTGAGAAAAAGTGCAATTCTTCCCCACCAATCCTGTTGTAATCATGTGTACCTGCTTGGAACTGGAAAGGGGGAAAAAGCGACTCCAGAATCTCCTACTTAGCATGTCTCAACAGCAGAACAGAGGCAAGAGGAGAGCAGATAAGCTGTCTTATCAGCTAACCTCCAGCATGTTAGGAAAATATGGATCTATAAGTTTGTCCACCAACTGGGAAATCATGAGAAAGGGGGAGGCTGATGAAAGAAGGAAGTCATCCTTGGATGCATGGTAGAAGAAGCATTAATTATTTTTCTTTTTATTCATTTATTATATTTGTAAGCTATCTTTCTCATGGCATGAGACCCAAGGTGGATTTCAAGTATTCTCTAGAAAATTCAATTTTTTAAAGAACGTATGCAAGGCTTATTTCATTTCATTTCACATGTTCATATTAGTAGTTTTGAATAAAAAGTTGCTGAAACTTATGTGTGTGTGTGCACGCGCGCACGTGTGCGTGTGTGCACACATGTGTGGTCTAGAAACCTATCCTTATTCTCTCCATGTTATTTCCCCATCTGGCACTAAATTTTCTGTTAAAGAAGTTATGCTGAGAAACATACCCAGGATATCTATAACCCTGCAAAAATGGCAAAAATGCATCACCAAACAAGGGGTGACATATAACAGAGCCTACAAACACATGATTTTAAAAGTAATTCACTGTACAACTTGTTATAAAGCCTGAAAAGATAAGTTGTTGCAAGGAAAAATGTGACATTTTGTCAGTGTTACAATTATGCTACCTTTAGTATGCTTTGTTAATTTTTAAAAACAACACAGGTTTAAAAGAATGGCATAAAGCTTAAGAAATTTCACTCAAAATTCCCTTGTAAAACCTAAACACTAAATCTATTACTTGCTACAAAAACAAAATGCTACACTACTTCTGCTCATTGCATTACTTTTAAAATGCACTGTCAATATCCTGCCGTTATTATTTTTTTAAAAACAAGCAAAACAAAACACCACCCTGCATTACATATTGCTATGTTACTTGTAACTAGTTACTTCCCATGTCTGAGGAAGAGACTATTAAAGCAGGAGTCTCTTGTACAAATACATCTCATGCTTGGATAATATTGTCTGGATTAGCAGATTTTACAACCTTGTCAAACCCTAGAGCCACAATTATCTGGTTGCATTAAACTGAAATCACCTGGAAAAGATGCTTTGAAGGACTAATCTGCCACTTCTCAAATGCAAGTTAAAGCCAAATTCATGGATGGAGGAGAGAATAATCAGTTATCAAAAGGTATGAGTTCTCAACTAAGTGTCTGAACCCAACACTTTCTCTTATAAAGAAAAAAGAGGAGGAGGATTCTAACTAATAAAAAGTATATTTGTACCATATGTAGTTGCCATACATAACACATGAAGCTTTTCTTCACTTGGAAAAAAAATCATACAAGAAATACAGTCATCCCTCCACATTTGCTAGAGTTAGGGGCACAGGACCCCTGTGAATGTGGAAAAACTGTGAATCACTCTAGGCTGTCCCAAACCATATTTAGAACACAAAAAAGTATGGTCACCATATTCAACTCACCATGGATTCTTTTGCGGCATCAGGGTTCCTTCACAAGGCAGAAGCGGGTGGCTAGTGGGGCTTACTGCCACCTCCACTGCTGCCCCACATCATTTTAATAGGGACTTACAAGCCTCATTCACAGTTTCTCACTCTCACAAGACTTGCAGTCCCTATTAAAAATGGAATAGGGAGGCAGGAGAGATGACAGCAAGTAATCCGTGAATAAACAAATCTGCAAAAGTGAAACCCACAAATGTGGAGGGCTGACTGTACAGCAGTGGCCCTGCATTATGGTTGGACTGGACTTATCTCATTTATCACTTTATGTTGAGCCAGCATGGTGTAGCAGTTTAACTGTTAAACTAGGACTCTGAAGACCAGTGGTCAAATCCTCAAACAATCATGAAAACCCACTGTGACTTTCGGCAAGTCACCGCCTCAGAAGAAGGCAATCGAAGTCCTACTTTGGGCACATCATATCAAGAAAAATCCATGTTAAGTCCCCCCCCCTCCGCCCAAAGGTCACCATAAGTAAGAAACAACTTGAAGGTTTACAACAACATTCTGGGAAACTTGGGAAACATGGGATACTTGACAAAGGAGAAGAAGTGTGTTTCAAGGATGGTCCATGCCGATTTTGAGGTGTAAAGAATGATTAATTGATTATTAATAGGAGGTTAAATTTTAACAAGTGAGCTGTACCAGTCAGAGACTGTGGAACAGGACAATTCTGTTCCCCCACAGAACTGGGAAGTTAAAATCACACAGTTTTTCCATTCATACAGTACTTTTCAGGAAACAATTTGTTGTCTTAGTTCAGGAAGATGGTCTAGAACTGGTGACACCTGAGACACAGAATAAGTTGTTTGTACCAGGTGCCATAGGTTATATTCAGAGGAAAGAACTGGCAAAACCACCTCTGAATATTCCCTGCCTAAGAAAACACTCTAACATTCATAGAGTCACATAAGTTGACAGGCAACTTGAAATCATATGTGTACACACACACACACAGAGGCTTTATTGAAAGGCAGGACAGCATTTCACGGAGTAATTCCCTGAATATCGGACAGCAGCTTTCCAGGGTTGCAGATAGGGGATTTTCTAACGCTTCCTAGAGATGCTGAGAACTGAACATTTTGCCTCATCATCATCATCATCATATCATCATCATCATACCTTTATTTCAGCCAACAGGCCATTAGGCAACAAGACATATGTAAAACATATGAAGCATATTAAAAAACATATTAAATACATATTAAAAGGACACTATGGAAAAGTTGTATATAACGAGCTCATAATGCATATATATTCATGCATGCATACATATACAGAATCACTCACAAATACATTAAAAAATACTAGACCATATAACATTGAAACAGTGTGAATATTTATAAGGATAATTAAAAGGTAATTAAAAGGTAAAAAACGAATCTGTTTATTTTACTTGGGTCATAATCCTACGAGTTTTGACAGCAGAGAGGAGGAACTTAGCCACTGCTTCTGTTTTGCTTTGAACATTTTGCCTGCAAAACAAGCGTGCTAATATTGAGGACCAGTTCTGCCATTCTGCAGAAAGAGGCAGCTGTGTCCAACATGGGAAGGAGCTGGAAGAGTCACAAAATGAAAGCAAATTCTTAGTTATTTAATTGTACAGTTTACTATCCCGAAAGAGGAGAGTTGTGGCTAGTTTCTTCTGCTTATGCCAAGTTAACCAGACTGGTGTGTGGTCTAGGATAGGGATGCCGAGAATAACTTTCTCATCTCTTACAATGAAGTGTGTCACAGAAGTTTGAGACACCATGCCCTTCCCTTCAGCCAAGTTTTTTGTATTTCAGGCTATTTTGGGAATTTTTGTCCTTTTTTTTTGCATTTTGGCAACTAATTGCAAAATACTATTTGTGCTAAAACAATTTTTGTGCAAATATTTCACAGAAAACAGTGCACTGTGTACAAAATACGCTGTTTTCTGCACAACCTTTGAAAAAAAATTTTCATCCCCCCAAATATTCAAGAAAAATCCTAAAACAGCACAAAAGCTACAAGGAGAAAACTTTTGAAGTTATTTGTGTGTGCATGTGTGTGTGTTGTGAAAATGAAATAAGTCTCACCAATATAGGACAGACATTCTATGAAATATGCAAGGCAGTTTATGGCCAAATGATGCATGCTACCAAAGATCAGTAAAGATCAGTTAATTGGGTAGAAGCACATCCTGAGCTTCAGTTTGCCTTCTATCAGTCAGTCATCCATTTAACCATCCACAGGGTGGCATCTTGTTAGCAGTATACATCTGCATAAGTTTGGCTAACACGAATCTATGTCCCTTTTTGCACGGGGCACACAGAGTTCAAGTTCAACACTCAAATCACTACACAATGCTTGCTCCCACTACATTGACTGAGACAGGAAAAAAAAAAAGAAAGTACCCCAAATGGCAAAAAGCAACAGATTTATTCAGACAATTTTCATACAGCAGTTTCTGGACTGCAAAACAAAAACACACCCACATCCACATCGACACACACACTGTACATGGCAAGTGTTTGGACATTGTTTATAACTCTCCCACTAATGGCTATTGTAAAAGTTCTTGTGGGTCCACTTTTGTGTGAACTCAATTCAACAAACATTCCTCTGAGTGACCAAATAGATGAGGGTTCAGACATCACAGGCCATAACTGTTGACAAGCTTCACTCTAAGCCAGAACCACCACTTGGTATGTGGCATGCATAAAATGATTAACCCCGCTTGCATTTTTTAAAACAATGTTTCATTTTGCAGGTAATTGTAGCTTTAGGCTGATACACCTTACAATCACTGGTGTAGAAGGATTGCTTTGGTGAATTAAAAAATCATATGAGCTATTTCACTAGTAAAAGAAAACACAAAAAAGGCCAGAGGATTAATAAGTGTGCATTTCCCTCATCTAAAAAAAACCAACATAGTTTGATGACATTAAAGCCCCAAAATTATTTTTTTAAAAAACAGAAATGGTTTATAAGGCTGTTACAATTCTGCTTTCATTCTAGAAACACTGAGCTTGGAAAGTATTGGAAAACAGAAAGGTACAGAACTGAATTGGTGTGTCTGTATAAAAATGACAAGAACATGAGTGTGGGGTGGGGAGGGGGAACGCTGGCCATAACCTCAGGCCCTTGGTTCCAGCCGAGAGACTGTTATTATAAAAGTAAAGGTGCTCCACACGATCACATCATAGCAGTAAAACCTTGTTACAAGGCCTTTTACAGGTCCAATATCTGGGTTACAGGAAAAAGCAAAGGAGAGGCTCTGTGCGTGATGAAGGAAATATCATTCCGACTGGCATCCCTCTCTTCCAGTGAGTAATTTCTCTCCACTGATAAATCGATATCACAAAAACAAATGAGGAAAACACAATGGGCACATTAAGGATTACATTTTTATTCATTTCAGAGTCCCTGCAGCAGAGTTTTTTTTTAAACATACACACACACACAGAAATAAAAAGAGAGATGGAGAGAGAATGGGACTGGAGCAAGGGAATGAGGCACTTGAGCTGACCAGACAGAAAGAGAGAGACAGAGAGATGTATAAGACCAAAAGAAAGGGTGAAATGCCAAGGGAATGAAAAGGGGGGATAAAAAGATCTCAGATCCAGCTAACTCTGTGTGCCCTGTGATATTTGGCTGAGTGGAGGAAGATAATCACTGATCTGATTTAAATTAATCTCCAAATGAAATGCAAAATAAAACTTTCATAGAGAGAGAAAAAAATTTGTTCAATGATGTTGGAGACAGAACAAACACCTTAAAAAAAAACACATACTGTACATAGTTCAGAGCTACTCAGGCATATTTCATTACTAAGGAAATCCATGGATTTTTTCCATTCAATTCGCCACAGCCCTCTTTCTTAAGATTGTAGTTGCTGTGTGACTTCAAGTAATTTCCAATTTATGGACACCCTAAGGTGAACCTATTCTGGGGTTTCCCCAGCAAGAGTGGGCTTACCTTTGCCTTTTTATGAGACTGAGAGAGTGTGACTTTGCCTAAGGTCTCTGGCTGAAAGGGGGTTTCTATGGGCATCCTGGGATTCAAACCCTGTTCTCCAGGGTCATAATCCAACATTCAAATCACTACACCATGCTGGATCTTGATATTATGACTAGAATAAGATTTTTTTCTTTAAAAAATGCAATAAAAATGTAAGATCTTCTTTGGATCAGACCAAAGGCCAGTCAAGATATAATTTCCTACAGTTTCCAATGTAAATAGCTTTAAAAGCAGTTTATAGAAATGCATGGGAAATAAGGTTGTCAATGACTACCTGGTCCTATAATGTGTATACGTCATGCCCAGCAATGGGGCAGCTAGCGTAGTGTACTGGTTTGAGTGTCAAATTAGGACTCTGGAAGATGAGAAAGGTGGTCAACTAAATACCCACTGGAATCCCAAAAGAAAGACATGAGAGCAACAGCACTCTTCTACACATTTTCTTTAGTAAGATCAGACAGCTGGATGCTGCCCTAATTATGCATCTTCAAGTCAACTCTGATTTATGGTGACCTTATCCTAGGACTTATTCAGAAGTAGTTTGCCATGGCCTTCCCCTGAGGCTAAGAGCATGTGATCTGCCCAAGGTCACCCAGTGGCTTTCCATAGCTGAGTGGATTTGAATCCTCGGTCATTTCTGCACTAGACTGTTATAGTGCTATTATCCCACTTTCAACATCCTATCGAATTCTGGGGTTTGCAGTTTAGACAGGGGCCTTTGAGGCCCCTCCCTAAACTGCAAACCTCTGGATTCCATAGGATGTTGAAAGTGGAACAATAGCACCATAACAGTCTAGTGTGGAAATGACCTTCATCTTCTAAAGTCCTAGTCCAGCACTCAAATAACTATATTACACTGGGTCTCTGGCTACTTCAGTGTCAGAGCTGATATACAGACATATTAGGATCACGTATTTACTGAGAGCCTTTTTCTCCATGCATTTCTCTAAGCTTCTTCTAAATCTATCCAAATTGATAGTCATCACCAATTAGCTCCATATCTCCTGTTTAGAAGAACTTTCTTTTCTCAATCCTGAGGAAACGCTCCTGTGTAACGCTTAGTTCTACTGTTCTACTGTCATGCGGGCAGGAGAAAACCCTTATGTTAACCAAGAAAAAAGTCTTGGGGCTAGAAAGGGAATGAAACCACAGAGCTTTCCCCAAGAAAAGCCACTGTTTCCAGAATAATTATGAAGTGAACCAAGTCAGGGTCACTCGATACTATATAAAACATTTCCAGGCAATTGGATACATGTCTTATGATATTATCATCTGCATTTAACACTTCTTCAGAACTGTGGAAAACATTTTGGACATCTGTGTTTTTTTCTGTTATCCAACAAAAATGTTGGTTTCTTGAAGTAATAAATTAGAACAGATGCACATAATTGTTTTTCAAATTCTCATTGTGAGTTTCAGATATCAGGGAATCCAGGACACAGAGTTTTAGGAAGGGACCATTACTTAGCAGTAGGTCTCCAGCTTGGCATGGAGAAAGACTTGGTGGTTGTTGTGTGCCTTCAAGTCATGTCTGACTTATAGTGAGACTATCATGGGGTTTTCTTAGGCAAGATTTCTTCAGAGAGGGTTTGCCTTTGCTGCCCTCTGAGGCTGAGAGACTGTCACTTGCCCAAGATCACCCAATAGCTTTTCCATGGCTGTGTGGGAATTTCAACCCTGCTTTTCCACTACACCACAGTGGCTCTCTTCAGTCACTGTTATCTCCAGTTAACACAAAGGTGGTTGGTCTCTTTTGGGTTGCTACGAGAGCTGCACTTGCTCATTTTCATGCCCCCTGAACCCCCTTCTGGATCATATCCACACTCTTTTTCCCCCCAAAAATCATGAGTGACCTGATGATTAATGTGTAGGTTTGAAGAAAGGCTCTTATGGGCCCCAAGAGATCCATCTTGATATAAACCTTAAAATGAAGAACTGTGCTCCCTTGGGGGGGGGGCTTCTGAGAAGTGTGAATCTCCATTGTAGGGCTGAAAATCTTTTTGTCGATGTCAACCAAGAAAAGACAAGAGGAACAAAACCACAGAACTTTTCTCAAAGAAATCCATTGTTCCCAGGCATATTATTAAGTGAACCAAGGTAAGCTCACTCAACACTACAGAGGATATTTCCAATCAATTAGGGATATATCTTATGATATTATAATTTGCCTCTAACATTCTTCAGAGCTGGAGAGAAATCTCAGAGGGTTCAGGGTTCAGGAGGTCCTTGGCCAACAGCAGTTCCCACCCCTGAGTTAAAAGCATCAGGTACGAGGTAATGGGAAAGATTGTTATCTTTCCAGTAAGGATTTTTTCCTCCATTATTGCTGCATGGTGGTATATTAGTATTTTATTTTTATATATTTAAAACAAGGCGGCTTGCAGCAGAACTAGGAAATTAGTGTTTTTTCCATTTGTTTTGATCTCAACTCTGCTGAGATGATGCCCAGATTAAGCATATTAAAATCATGAAATAATAGCGAGACATCATTAAACATTAATTTAAACATTTTAAAAGTCCAGATTAAAAAGATGCACTTTGATTTTTCTTTTGTAAAACTAAAAAAGACTGAGAAATGAAGGGGATAGCCTCTAAGTTTAGGAGCAGCACAAGAGAAAGTTCTCTCCTGAGTGCACCTCCATAGGACAGAAACATGGCAGTTACAATGCTGCAAATGTGTAGCATGAAAAGGCCTATTAACGTGACATGTAGTTGGACCCTTAGACTTTGAAAACCCAGTGCCAGTCTGCGTCGATCATACTGTGCTACTTTATTTATTTATTTATTTATTTATTAGGGGTGTAAATCTTCATAAATTTTGTTCTCACTGGCAAGAAAGGGAGGGTGGCTAGTGTAAGTCAGGTTCTCATGTTCCTTTTATCCATGGGTAGGCAGTAGATCCACCATTGTTGGGGCAGTGAATTCATGCTGCCACTCCTCCCAACATGGCTATGAGTTGAGCAGATGGCTGGCCCCTAGTTCAGCCTTAGCAGTTCAACTCAGAGCAGCTTTGGGAGGATCAGTAATAACATCCAGCTTGAATTCTCTCTCCCCCAATAGAGGATCGGCTGGCCATCCCTACCTTTATCTAGCAATCCACACTATTATCCTGTGTGCCACATTAAAGACCAGGATAAATGTCATGCCTCCCATCCTTGGTAGCAACCTCACAATTTTTGTTCTAAAGATCCACTTGAGCTACAGACCTCCAGTGGAGTTTACACAGCTGGAAGCTATCAGTCTGAACAAAGCCCTGGACCTTCCAAACATATCATAGAAGTATTTCACAAAGAAAAAGAATTTTCGCCCACAGCAAGGTATGGCCAGATGATGCTGGGGAAGTCAGAGATGAGCAATCTTCCTCCTGTGCTCCCTGTGAGAAATTTTAGCTAACTTTATTGCAGAAACAGGCCCAGATACTTTGGTACTTCAGGCAGACCATTGTGCTGGTAGCCCCCAAGGGTGCCACAAACATACTAATAAGACTAACAATAGACAATTTGCTGCACTTTAATCCCATCCCAGTATCTGTTGCCTAAGGCAAGGTAATTAACCTTGCCTAATGGCTGGATCTCTTAAAATTCCTTCAAAATTTCCACAGAGCAAGACTGCTTCATTTAAACAAAGGATTTTTTGCTTTCAGCAAAAACAGAAAGAATTCACTTTTACACTATAAGCTAATGTGGCTATGTCACAGTGATAGGGACAGACATGGGGCTCAGCCTGGCACTAAGAAGTTCCAAGAGATGTGTCTACAGTAACTACCATCTTCATTGTTGTAGAATTCCTGTAGGCTTCATCATACACTACACTGGGATGGTATTATTCTACACCACTACTTTGGACAACTGACAACTCACAGAAGTGAGTTTCCCCAGGAGACAACGAGAGCCAGCCTAATCCAAAACTCCCTAAATTTTTCTGCCTAGGCTGTCAGGACAACTGGGTGCAGGGGAATAGAATATAATTTACAGTCAGTCCTCCACATTTGCAAGTTTAACTTTCATGGATACGATTATTTGTGAGTTTCTCCAACCCCTGCCCGCCCCACCTCCAGTGCTTCTTTTCCAGTGGAACTTCCCTCTCAGCGGCTCTGATCAGGCCATGCAGCCCTTTAAAAACCCACCTTTGGTCTTCTTTCTCCTCCACCAGGTACTGCCTGGCCAGCAAAGGGTGGTTTGTGGCCCAGTTTCTCAGTACTACAATCCTTCTCCCATGCCTTCCTTTACTCAAGGAAGGAAATAAATGAGAGAGAAGAAGCCACCATGCTGAACTAACTCTTTGCCCTCTCCTTTCTCTGACCTGGTTTGACCCCTGGATTCCCAGTCTCCCTACTATGCATAAGCCCCCTTCCCCCCCACACACATTTTGATATGTGTGGGCTTTCTTCCACTTTTGAAGGAGTCCTACACACCTAACCCTAGTGAATGCGGAAGGTAGATTGTACAAAGTTCTGATGAGGGAAGGCTCAATGGTGTGGTCATTTGTTCATCACCAATTGTGCATCCCCTTCCAGCTATATCATTCCATCTGAATGGAATCAGTAGCCAGATAGGTCCTTATAATGTGGAGTGGTAGTTGTAGTTGCATGATAGTTTCAGTTGCAGAGACTTAAAGTGTGAAGTGACAGATATGAGACTAAGTCCTACCACTCTGCCATTCATAGTTATCCAGCTCCAAGGCAGTAGTGACAATGGAAAAACTATACCAAGGATGCCTAAATCACCTTGTCTGCCATAGGTTTGGCCCTTAATAGATGTAACGAGGATTTTGGAGCCCAAACATGAGCATGAAAAACCATTAATATAGCATGTTAAACTGAAAGAGGTTTTTCGCAAGATAGCACTTCAAAGAAATATATAGTATACATGCAGGCTTCATGTCTATCAATGACCACATTAAAAATCTGGAGATATATTCCATCCCTTATGGTAACAACTGCTCGGATACACTGGGCCAATGTTAGTCAATGGGCAGGTCCACCATGAATGACAAATCCAATAGCTCTTTTATATTTCAAATATAGAGGACAAAAAGTATCTGTGATTTTATGTAGATTCTGAGGCCATTTCCGCACGAGGCGAGGGAATCACTCCGTGCCACTGGATCTTCTGGCTCCTCAGTCCAATCCAGGGTGAATCCGAGCAGCACGAGGTCTTAGATCCACACTGCTCCGGCTTCCAAAATGACAACTTCCAGTTGGTTGTGGGTCCCGACCAACCATAAAGCTCGCCACGCCTAAAGCCCACCCTCCGCAGATCGCAGACTCGCATTGGTGCAAGCCTGCAAATTTGCACAAGGGAGCAGGCACGCAATGGCACGCTCCAGAAAAAAGAAAAACCTCTTTTTTCTGGTCTTTAAAAAGCACGCTGGAGGACCAGTTGGGGGCGTTTCAGAGTGGACTGAGGTGCGGATCTCCAGTAAGTAGTCCGAACCTAGTCCGCTCCGAGGTGCAGATGACCTCCATAGAGGACGCACTGCACCATTTTAATTCCCCCGTGCAGAAAAGGCCTGAATTATTAACTTCATCCGGTGATCACTTTTTAGCAATTATTTCTTAACCTGGGACCAAGCAAGAAACTGACTCTAAATTTTCAGGTATCTTCTAAAAGCATCAGATGACCTCTATCACACATCTATCATACACTTAAAACAAAACAAAACAACAACTTCTGTTTAAGCAATGATTCTCCAAAAACTATGTTGCAGACTTCTTTTTTGACCCTGAAGCTGTGATCTTACAATGATTCACCTGGCAAAAGTGCCACAGAACTCAATGAGACATGTATGAATGGATATGGATAGGAGAACTATTGTTAAGTTCACAGAACATGAGCAAGCTTTCCCATCCTTCCCCTCTCTCTGTAGCTCCCTTGTAGTCTAGGGAAATCTTAGTCCTTGACGTCCAAGGATTCATGAGAATGGTGTGGACTATGATGCACCTCCTCCCCTTTTTCTTACTTAAAGAAACTTCTATAACATTTAGCTCTAATTTGGTAATTATCAGTGTACATTTTTCTGGCTTACAGGCCTTTTCTCACCATTCAGAACAAGATGGATATATTTTTAATTCTTTTCAAATTAATGCTTTAATATTTTAAAAGTAATCTTTCAATTGGACTGTTTATTTATTTTGTTTTTAACTTTTGTACCACAGAGCTGTTGGTAACAGGGTGACCTGGAGGTCTCACATTCATAGGATCATCATAAGTTGAAGTCAACAACCATTAACAACAATTGTTTCAAAAGTAGTGGTTTGAGTTTGGAACGACAATCCTAGAGACCAGGGTTTGAATCCTCACTTGGCCATGGAAACCCACTGGATGACCTTGGGTATGCCACACATCCTCAGCCCCAGAAAATCCCATGAAAGTTTCACCTTCAGGTTGCCCTAAGTCAGAAACAATTTGAAGGCACACAACAACAACAATATTATAAGCTGTTTTGGGTCCCAATTTGGAGCAAATGGGGGAATATAAATCAAATAAATGAATGAATGAAGAAATAAACATATGGAATACGAAATGGGAAAAATATGCAAGTTCCATGAACGGGTAGACAGTAGCCTAGAGTACAATCATGGGTGAATCATCTCTGAAGTAAATGAGTTGAATGAGAGTTATTCCCAGGTATGTCCATATACAACTGTGGCCCTAGAGAAGGAAAAGATTTTATTTTCCCCGAATTATGGGGAATTATGTTCCTAACTAACTAAATCCAGTTGCTAGTCCCAACTAGAGTTCAATTCTAAACGGGATTTACATTTACAGGTCAATACAATTTCACAAAATATGAAAAATCATGGATAAATGCACAGAAAACACTCTCATAATTTCACTCAACAATAAACAAAATTTTGCTATTTAATTGAAGATTCGCATCCCTAAGTGTGTGTAAAGCAAAGTCTGGCTTATAGCTTTACAGAACACTCAAAAGTGATGGAAGCAGGTCCCCATTTAAAAGAGAAGGGAGCTGAACTGTCATTGGTTTCCCTTTTTCATACTGAAATTTCCATAATCAGAAAGAGATTTTTCTCTCTCCTGGGAAGAGGCATGCAAATCCCACATGATCTGTGTTTTTTACTGATGTCCTAGAGACAAAGCAAGATTCATGTAGGATTGTATAGGGTCCCCCTGATGGCTGTGCTTTAAGGATGTCCATGATATTTTACTCTTTAAGGTACAACAGCAAATGGAGTTCCCTCATTGCTTTGTACCTAAAACCAGTAAGGTTATTCTGCACAGGAAGGATGCCAAAAAGGGGGGGGGCTCACAAGCACCCCCTCTAATTGCTGTCATTAAAAAAAATAGATAACAAAATAAATCAGAATTTGCTACCTTTTCATGGCAACCAAAATCTGCTGCCCAAGGCAGCTGCCTCACTCTGCCTTACAGCAGGGCCAGCACCACTTTGCTTTGCAGTCTTTAAATTCCCTGGTCAGGGAATGCCAGTAGCAACTGGTGACAACCTTTTGAGATCTGCAGACAAGATGTTATCAAAAGGGATGTGGAAAAAGTCTGATTTCATATTTGAAGTCCTCTGCCCACCCACACCTTGTCAGATGAAGAGATCTCTTTCTTTGCTCAGACTGACTGCTTGTCTGCAATTTTGTGCACATTTCATTGCTAAGAAAAGATACAGTGATGGTTGGTGGTTCCCATGTGGGGAGGGAAGTGAATGCACTCCAAGTTTTACTTCAGGCTTCAACAGAACTGTCCAAGGTGCTGAAACCTATTCTTAGGTGGGTCTAGCACCTTGGACAGCTCTTAGTTAGCCAAAACCTGGAGCTCTGACATAGAAGCCACCAGCTGCCACTCAATAAAGCTATTACTTAACTGTAGATTTTAGATGACGACGATGACGATGGTGATGATGATTGTTGTTGTTGTTGTTGTTGTTAGCCAGCACATCTTACTTTGTTTTAATTTTTCTTAAAGGCTCTAGGGACCTATGTGATCCCTGAGTTAGCTCACACTGGGACAAATTCAAGGAACAGGGAAACAACACATGCCTGGAGCTAGTCCAAAAGTACAAAGCTTGGGGCAGCTTCCTAAAGCTGACTGAGCAAAAGCTAGGTCAATTCCCCACTTCCTTCTGTACTCTGTGCAAACCTTCCTCCATCTCACATGCCTGTGGGCAGAGGGAAGGAAGAGCACTGCCAAGGAATTGTTCTTGCCTGATTTCAGAGATGCCTGTGAGACACAGAGGACGTGTGCCCAGCCAGCCTAAACAAACAAAACATCCATGTATTCCTTCATGTGAAATTAACATATCAATAAATGTATTTTTATATGCAAAAAGGAAAAAAATCATTAGACCTCGAAACTGAAGTGCTGGCTTACCTTTTAGCCCAACTTTCATTTAATTCACTGCTCACTATATTGGAGACTAAAGGAGGCAGGAAGAAGGAATCCTTTGCTCTAATTTCTCTTCCCCCTCCCTCCTCCCCATCTCTTCTTTCATGCGCTGACCAAGGAGATGAAATCTGGATACTTTAATTACCATTCCGAGCCAACTGCCTGGCCTTTGATATGGAAATACCACTTCAACTCGGGGTCTGCTGCTGCCCGCCTTTGCTGTCCCCTTCCCCTTCCAGCCTCCTTGGATGAATTTTAAGCAGCCTGGTGAACACCTGATAGCAAGAGCGAGCGAGAGAATGTCGGCACAGAGTAACTTTCTGGCGCTTGTGATGTTGGTCGCCATCTCTAGCAAGGAAGGGGTTGGGGGCTTCAGGGGTGGGATATAGATCTACCTAAGCGACTGTCTCACATCTTTTCCAGCATCCCCACCCCCCTGCACACTCTCCCCTGCTATCAGCATTTCCTGTGGGCCTCAGCTTGCATTAAAAGGAGGGGAAGAAAAGGAAGGGGGATGGTAGAGGCAGCTGAAGAATGGGTAAGAGCTGTCATGTACAGTTACCCTGTTATTGTCATCTGCCTGCTGCATGACTCCCGGCTCTGGTATAATTATTAATTGCACTTGTCAACTATCATTAATTCCTCTTTAGCATCCCTGTCTTGGAGTAATTAGACAGAACAGCCTTGCTGCACTTATTATTTGGAGAGGGCCCCTGAAAAAAACCCAGTGGGCTTTGTTAGGAGAGACAATAATCACTAATACAATAGAGATACCTTGGGTTTAACCCTTTCTAAGAGGAACGGAAAAGAGATATGCCCAAAGCGATAGCTGTTTTGGAGTGGGTCAGCCCTTTGAGCCAAGTATATCAGTTACTTCTTTTAGGAGCAATGAAAGGAATCTAGAGTGGGAGCAAAAGGATTTCATCACCATACTAAGACTTAGTTGACACTTCTGGATAGTCTTCTAATGGTCCCTTCATTTGGTTAGAACCTCACACTATCTGAATCTTCAACTAATGCCCCCTCGCTGACTTTTAAAAGGAAGCTAATACATTCATAATGGAAAGATCCTTCAGTGCTCACTTGCCATGACAACTTGCAATGCAGGAAGGAGTGAGCTATGACAAATCATTGGAATCTAGGACAAAAAGGGATAGATGGGTGGGAATTTCCTCTTTGAAGACCCATTCCTCATATTTATGGAACAACTTGCTGTGAAATCAAGAATTAGTTATTAGGTTATATGGACTGGCTCCACAGTACAATTCTTTGGGGAGGGATATTAGGGTGGCCATGTGCCCTGCTTTACAGAGGACAGTCCTCCATTTGAAGTTTGCCCAGTCCCAGTCAATTTTTTAAAAACAAGAACAATGAGAAAGGAGAGCAAGGTCCTGATGATGCCATTAAAATGTTGAGAATGCTGGCAGCAGACTGAGCACTGTGCACCCGGGTCACTTGGCCACTTACTTCCTCATCACAGTGAAATCTTGAGCACTTTTATTTAAATTATAGCCCTTATTTCTAAAACTGCATTTAAACATACCATTTAACATGTGCAAACTTTATGCAGATCCTCATCTTCTTTTGTCCTTTTCTTTGGTGATACATTTTAAAAATATAATTAGTAGTATTAGTACCAGTATTATTTTGTGATGTGTAAGTGGTCTCGTCCTTTCTGTGAAAGCTTAGCTCCCTTTTTATATTTGTTTCAAACTGGTCAATACATGTGAAATAAGTTAAAATCCCAAACATACTCAGACATCATTCAGTAGAACTTATCTCTCAGTAAACATGTCCAGTGTTGAGACTTTTACTGCTGCTACTGACAAACTTCTGCCTATTACCACCACTATTGCGTTTAATAATTCATTCTTATTAAGCCTGAGTACTCTTTTTTATCTTTTTCTTTTTTAGTTTGGTATGGTTGAGTTTTGCCCAGGGATGAGAATGATTGCAAAAACTCAACCAAGGCCATTTCCTCACTAGCCTGTTATAGCGCAATGATTCCACTTTCAACATCCTCTGGAATCCTGGGGTTTGCAGTTTCGGGACGGGCCAGCTGGCCCCTCCCAAAACTGCAAACCCCAAGATTCCAGAGGATGTTGAAAGTCGAATCATCAGATATCCTTGTGACCAATCCTAGCATAACCATCAGTTCTTTTCTCTTAATGACCTGTGTTCCATATATAAATATCCAGTTATAATTCTTAGTTCTTTTTGCTCAATGTTCCATTTCTTTGGAGAGTGCATTGTACAACTCCAGAAATTTTCTGTGTAAAGTATGCCTATACACTTTGGTGTGCAGAAAAATGTCGCTTATATGTTTTCAGAGATTATAATGAATTTGGTGTTGCCCTTCTTAATACACTAAATAGAATTATATTTGCATTTTTTAGTGTAGACCCTGAGGAAGGCCAATGTTGATAGAAGCTGAAACATGTTGGGCTTTTAAAAAAATAAATAAAGCAAGTGACCATCAAGGAGCACATGGAGCTCTGTGCACGGTTTACTTCTCATAGATGCTCGTCAATTCTCTCCTTTGAGTTTTGCCCAAACCATATTAAAAATGATATTAGTTTGAAAAAAAATCTTTCTCCAATGGGATTAAAAGGCTAGTTAAATGACCATTATGAAGGTCATTATAGGAATAAGGTGGTTTTTTTTTAAAAAAAAAATCAACTCAGTCTCTTTTTCTCTATCTTCTAGAGGATTACTTTGATGCTTGACTTTTTTGACTTAAAAGACTATTTTTGATTCCACTAAGTAAGCAGCTCCAGCTTAACCAAGCAGTCACCTCACAGCCAATCAGAATTCACGAGGGTTTTGCCTCCCTCCAAATATATGGGACAATTTTTTTTTCTCAAAAAAAAAAAATGTTTTAGGTCATTATTCCAGGGAGTTATTAGGTTGGAAAACAGCTTCTAGGCAAATGATGCTATTCACAAACCTTTTACACCAGAAATAATGGTTGGATTATTTCTGCCTCACAAGTAGTCTCGAAGTCTGAGTTCTTTATTATTCATATTACTTGTGGAGTTCCTACACAAAAGACAACATTCTTTGCTGCTGAGTAATAATACAGAACAGCTAATTTTGAAAGGAACCCTAACACTGTATAGAGAGATGTCTGTTTATGTTAGTAGCATGTCAATGACAGTGGGTGTTGGGTTGTGTTTTATTTTGTTTTATATGGGAGAAAAAAAATCCTAATCTTCTATGGATTCTTCTTCATGTTGGTCTTTGATGTCAAAGATGCCCAAGTTCCTCAATACCCCTTCATGCATTAATATGCAATCATGGGAAACAAGCAGTGGCTCCACTATCATGGATGAGGAGCTTCTGGGATCCCACTCTGATGTCTACCTATGAAGCAGAATATATCTGTAAGAGGGAAGCCTACATACGTAGACCGCTGTGTAGGCTGACTTCTTGCAGATATATTGCTCCTCTTCATCTTGGAGAGAAATGACTAGTGGGGTGCTACAGGGTGCACTGCTATTCAACATCTTTATTAGTGATTTGGATGAGGGAATAGAGGGCAGATGACACCAAATTAAAGGTAGCTAATACCACAGAGGACAAGATCAGAATTTGAAATGATCTTAACCGATTGGACAACTGGATTTGAACTCTAGTCTCCTGAAGTCCTAGTCCACCACTCAAACTACTATACCACATTGGTCCTTTTAAAGCCCCTATCCCTGCCCCCCCACAAAAAAAACACAGAAAAAAAACCCCACAAATTTATCCAAATGGCCCCAACACAACTCCAAAAAGTGGCAATTGGCTTGTTTGGACTCTCTCCAAATTGCAAAAATCAAAAAGAAAGATTAAAAGAAAGATCAGGTCCCAAAACATGTCCATGTGACCCACTGGGTGGGGCAGGGATGCAGGGGCAAACCATGCTGTCAGTGCGGTTGCCTATACCAGTCCAGGCCTAGAGCTTGGATGTTTAACTCATTAAAGTCTAGGTTTGAAATCTTGTGTTCTCATGTACTGAATTAGCATTACAAATAGTTCTTTTTATCTCTAGTTCGGGACAGAGCCAGGAAAGGTGCATGATCTTAGGGACTGGGCCTGTGTTGACTCTCCATTATCACAGAGAGACTCCTTAATTATAGCTACGAAAAGAGATGTTTGGATTATGGCCATTTCCGCACTAGACTATTATTCCCCTTTCAACATCATATGGAATCCTGGGGTTTGCAGTTCAAGGACGGGCATTTAGAATTCTTATCCAGAGAGCTCTTTGGTCTCAGTAAACTCCAAACTCCAGAATTCCACAGGATGTTGAAAGTGGAATAATAGCACTATAACAGTATAGGGTGAAAATGGCCTCCAACTCCAGCATCCCCAGGCAGCCTGATTACCATGTCTGACTCTCTCTCTCTCTCTCTCTTTCACACACACACACACACACACTCACATTCTATATCTCCTAATAGCATTTCTCTTGTCCTGGACAATTTTCTGGCAATTCCCAGTACCAGCTGCAACATTTTATTCCTACTCTCAGGTGGGTTTCCTTTTTACAGTAGGCCCTCCACATTTGCGAGGGATAGGGACACAAATCCCTCACAAATGTCAAATAATCACAAATAGGGTGCCCCCCCAGACTTCTACCCACCCAGGTGGTGGCAGGGAGGCAGGGAACCAGTGATCAGCATCCCTAGGCCTTCGTGCCACCCACACGGGCTGTGCCCCTACCTACAGTGGTGGCGAGGCGGTGCAAGAAGTGCAGGGAACTGGTGATCGGCTTCCCTGGGCCTTCGTGCTGCCTGTGCAGGCCATGTCCGTACCGGTGGTGGTGGTGGGGGGGCAACGTGAGGAGAGCAAGGAGCCGGCGATCAGCCTCCCTGGGCCTTTGTGCCACTTGCATGGGGCATGCCTGCACTGGGGGCAAGGAACATGGGTGGAGCAAGTGGGGTGAGAATGGGGTGGGAGTGGGAAAATGGAGGGGGGCAAGGAGGCACCTCGTGAATAATCAAATTAATGGAAGTGAAACCCATGAATCTGGAGGAAGAACTGTAATTTCAAGCCATATTGGAATAATAGATTCCCTTCTCTTTACCTTTTCTTTCTTTCTTTCTTTCTTTCTTTCTTTCTTTCTTTCTTTCTTTCTTTTTAAGCTATAGCGCATCAGTGAAATAGCACTTTGGCACTACAATTCTATGAATCTAAAACAATTTTTTGTAAAAAAAGAAATCAAAGCAGACAGTTTCCCCTTCAGCCACAGAATCACCTCAGTAAACATATACCAGTGTGTTTTTAAGATGATGATGACGATGATGATGATGATGATGATGATGATGATGATACCTTTTGGAAGAGCCCAAGTCCAGATTCAAGAAATTGCTACCAACAGCCCCACTGAAAAGAACAATTGACACAGAGAGGATGACAACCAGCGAAACCCAGGAAGCAATATTGCAAGAATTCATACTCCTTTAGACCAATCTGAAAGAGCTCTTTGGAGTATGTTTTTCACTCAGGAGTCTGTTGTTCTTGGTCTAGGTTGCTACCACCTATCATAATTCACCACAAAGTGACTGAAAATAGTATAGCACATCCCCACTTGCCCCCTTCCCTCACCTTTTCAGAATAAAACAAAGACTTTCCAGGTAATTCACACTTAAGCAGGTGTTCCCAAAGTTGCCGGGGGAAAACAGGGCTGTCCCTCCTGCTCAGCGCTAGCATAAAACACACGTGAATCAAGAAAACAAAGAGAACTGGAACAATGCAGTGAAGCAGTTCCGATCTTCTAATTTATGTAGAATGGATTATTACTTAGACAACTTGACCTCAGGCAAAAGTTCCTCAGCTGAGAAGATTTACAATCTAATTACGCAGCAAGTTCTACTGTGACAGTTTGGGTCTTCTATTACATTAGATTAGATTAGCTGAAATGGTTGCTTCTTTACTCTCTGTGTTCCATGCCCTCCAATATCCTATATTTGTTTGTACTGTTCCTTTGCTTTGCTTTTTTTTTCTTTTCTTTTTAAATAGTTCCCTTACTAGAAACAGCAGCATTGGGATTAAATTGTGGATGCCTTCCATGGTCCTGCAATTTGGGAACTCGTTCAGACTTTAAAGGACCATCAAAGTATTTTTCATAATTTTTTCAATGACCATTTTTGTTGTTGTTGTTGTTGTCGTTGCTTCCTCTCTGCTTCCCCTCCTTGTAACATCCTGTCCACAAATAACTCCATGGAAAGCCTGAAGCTAAAATCTGTTTCGTTCCCCCATGATTCATTCTTGCAAGCACATTAGCTATGGGTACAGTAAGGCTGAAATTTTCACTGCTACGTACATTGCAGAGCAGCCTTCTGAAACCTGGGGCCTTCCAGATGAGATGAATTACACATTGCACCAGCCCTAGCCCCCACAACCAATGGCCATGCTAGCTGGGGATGATGGACGTTGCAGCCAAATTGATTTGGAGGGTGCCAGGTTGGGAAAACCTATTGCAGAGCATTGCTCTTATATAAGAACCCATCTCAGACATTTTCAGTATACTTTCAGTATCCCCACCTTATATTTTTTTCCAGATCATTGGTCAATCTAAGCTGATACTGGCTGCTATGGCTGGTGATGGCTCTTAGAAGAAAATGTTGTTTGGGTTTTTTCCCCACCCTTTTCTTTTCCAGGCCTGCAACTCAAGTACTTTGGCAGAGTGGAGTAGCAAGCCTGAGCTCAATATGAGAACAAATAGTAAGATGCAGCAGTGGTAAATTTTGAACAGCAAGTGCTCATAATAACAATCTCTGTAGCTACATCACCAAGAAATTTAAAAACGCAGGTCACTGAGTTGTGCCATATCATTGAAGCAGTTCTAGCTGTTCTTATCTCCACCAAGGACAGGTGCTTTGTTAAGCTAATGGGCTTTAGCTTCCCCTTCAACACCAAGCCACACTAGAACACTGTTCTAATGCATTGTTGCTGGGAAAATTCATTTTCTTCTGCCCCAGGTACTGTTAGGACTGCAGCTGGAGAACCTGGAAGTCAGAGGGTTTCAGATAATGGCACTCTCCTTGCTAATCCAAAAAGTCTCGGTGCTATGGCAGAGAATGGAGGTGGTGTAACAGTTTGGGTCCTACTTTGGGAGAAAAGGCAGCACACACATTCAATAATTAAATAAATAAAATGGCTTGAATGCTGGACTAGGATTATGGGCGACCAGGGTTTGAATCTCTACATAGCCACGGAAGCCCACTGGGTGATCTTAGGCCCTTTTCGCACGTAGGTCATTAGCGCAATGAGGGAGAGCCCTCGCGCTATTGTAAACTTCGCAAAAAAGCCCCTTGCACTCCGCACACAGCAGGGCATTTGTGAGAGAGCACCATTCCCTGCCTGGTGCCTCTTCCGCATGTCAGTGTCGTGGGCCACGCCCAGGTCCCTCCCTGTCCCCGCCCCACCGGCCCTGATTGGGCGGTGGGTTTTCTTTTTTTTTATTTTTTTCAGCCTATCGTGCTAACGTTAGCACGATAGATCCTGCCAACAGGCCATCGCAGCAGCCCCAAGGGCAGACCAGTAGCAGAGCTACGGTGCTAATGCGCTAACGTGCTAACGATAGCACCAGTTTTTTTAAAAAAAAATAGTCAGCCAGACCCCAGGGGCTGCAGTCGTCTCAAGTGTGGCGACGCAACCCCGGGGTGGGCTCTTGCGGCAACATGTCGGGCAGTGTTCCCTGCTACCATGGGGGCAGCGGCGTCCCTGCTGCTGGGCGGGGCTTCCTCTGGGAGTTGCTGTGTGACGGACAGGCAGCTGGGACTGCCCGCACCCCGCCCACTCCCGGCTCCTTTGCGTAAGAGGGCTCCGCAGGCCCGCGGGTTGCACGAGCGATACGTAAAAAGGAGGTCATTTTTGCTTCCAGGCGAAAATGAAAAAATGTGACTCCAGCACTACTCACGATCGCGAGAGCCCCGGGTCGGCGGGAACGTCATGCGGTACGGCGGCTCGTGAAGGGGGGAGGGAGCGTGTTTAATACGCTTTCAAACTGCCATGCGAAAAGGGCCTTAGTTAAGTTATACTCTCTCAGCCTCAGAGGACAGCAATAACAAACCTTCTCTGAACAAATCTTGCCAAAAAAATCCCTTGACAGGTTTGCCTCAGGGCCTCCATAATTCAGAAATGACTCAAAGGCACACAACAACGACAACAACAAGAGTGAGCCGAGGGAGAGAGCCAACATATCTACGCTGCACCACCATGTCAATCTGATACCATTTTGACTGCCATGGCTCCATCCTACAAAGCCTTGGAATTTGTAGTTTGCTGATGAGCTTAAAATTATTTGATAAAGAGTTCTAGTACAATTCCACCTGAACTATAGCTGTGGAGAATTGTAGCAGAAGATTTCCTATACTACACAAATCTACAGAACTAAAGATTTCATAGGATGAAGCTATAGCAGTTAAACCAGTATGAAACTGCCATATTGATACAGTGTGGATGTACTCAGTTACTTGCCCAATGTCACCCCATGCATCTCCTGGCTGAGTGAGGATATAAACTCCCATTAAGTCTTACGCCAACACTCCAGCCTAATGGTTCTCTGTCTTTGGTCCTCCAGAAGTTTTGGACTTCTGCTCCCAAAACTCCCAGCCAGTATGGTCAAAGCTCAGGAATTCTGGGAATTGAAGTCCAAAACATCTGGAGGACCAAAGGTTGCTTTAACCATGCTGGCTCATCATATAACTATGTCTATATCTACACACACACACTTTTTTTTTAAAAAAAAAAAAGCTTTGCCGTCTATAGATCAACATTGTTCTCTATAATCGCTATCAAGACTGAAGGTGGAGATTATATCCATATATTGATACTGGCCGGTATTATCACTCATCCATAGAAATCAACAAGTCAGCTGTAATTAGCAGCATTTGGTTTACAAAAACAAACAAGAAGTGGCTCATTCCCGAAGGCTAGCAACCTCTGTCATATCCAGGGCCTTTAAAGTCAAGCAAAAAGTCAGCCATTACTCTGTGACCCTTAATTATTCAGAAATAATTCAGCAACTTATAGAAATATTTTATCCTCCCTATCAAGCAGACATTTAGATGTCTAGATTTGTGACACCCCCACTGATGGGTGAAAGTGATTTCTGGTTTGATAAACTCACTTAGAAATGAAGGGTGATTAATTGCAGTGGAGAGTCAAAGGTGAATCAGGGAACTGCCGGACATAAAAGAAATGCTTCCCATATGAGGGTATATTCAGATATACACTGACATAAAGGGCCACTTTATGATTCTGTGCTTGTTGATAAAATGGGGACAAAGTGTCCTTCATAATGCAAGCCAAACACTTTGGATTATGTAATAGCAAACCCAGTTATTTTCTTTTGTATGCAAAAAGGATGAGTCTACCCTGCAGCAAAAAAGAAACAGCAGAATTCTGAAGCCGTAAAGAGAATTCAGATTTCACTTGAAGCAGGGGGACTTATAAGTTTTAAGGGTGTCCCAAACAAAAACAAGATTCTTCCCCCTCCCCTCTGCTGAGCTAATTGACCGCAAAGCGTTTTTTGCCCTTTAAACTAAGGCCATTTCTGCACTACACTCTTATAGCGCGATTATTCCACTTTCAACATCATATGGAATCCTGGGATTTGCAGTTTTGGGAGGGACCACCTGGCCCCTCCCAAAACTGCAAACCCCAGGATTCCACAGGATGTTGAAAGTGGAATAACTGCACTATAAGAGTGTAGTGCAGAAATGGCCTTAGTTTACAGCAGTTGAAGTCAGCTGAGAACAAAGGGGAAAGCAGGAGGAAGAGAGAGAAACTGGGACATTTTTGAAAGAGCTGGAAGAATGGGATATCAGGATGAATCAGGATGAACCAGGACTGTCTCTGTCAAACTGGGACAGCTGGAGAGTATGCTATTTGCTCTAAGTTTTTAGCATTCACTGCCCTGGGGAATAATGGAATCCCCAGCTTCCTCAACCACAGTTCTCAAGAGTTTTTGTTTGAGGAAGGGATGATGGAGAAGCTCAGATAAAACTGACAGAGTAGCTTGACCCATACTAGCACAGCTTGGAAGTGTTCATGGACTTCAACACCCAGAGTAGGGCGTTCTGAGAGTAGAAATCTAAAATGTCACTTTTCCAACCTCTGTGATTCTGATTATGTCTGATTACCACCAGTGGAGTAACCCTTTGGGATAGAAAAATGGAAGAAGGGAACCTGGTCTTGGAGGCAAGAGGACCCAGGAATCAAAGGCAGATTTGCTGTAATCAAGTGTCTGAAATTACTAAGGGGGAAAGACTCATAGAGTTGGAAGGGATCACAATAGCCATCTGGTGCAAGCCCCTGCTCATACCAAAATCTACAGCTGATAGATGGTCATCCAAATTCTGTTTAAACCCTACCATGAAGAAAGGTCCATTACCTCCCAATGTAGGGTATTCCACTGGTGAACACCTCAGAATCAGAATCTCCTTTAATCAGAATCTCCATTTCTGTAATTTGAATCCATTAGTGCAGATCCTATCCTTTGAAGCAGCAGAAAACAAATTCACTTCATCTTCTGCCTGGTAGCCTTTCAAATGTTCAATGATTAGTAACATATTACCTCTCAGCCTATTTTTCTCCAGGATAAGTATGTCCAACTCCCTTCACTTAGTCTTAATGAGCCCAGTGAAACTCAGGACTGGCTTCCATAACTAGTTCCACTACAGTGTCTCTTCTGCAGATATAGCCTCCTCTCGGCAATGAGCTACTTCTAACAGCAGTTGTCTCCAAACCAAGGGTGGGGAACCATCTTCAAGATATTAGAATCATAGAGTTGAAAGAGACCACAAGGGCTGTCCAGTCCAAACCCCTGCCATGCACAAATAGACAAACAAAGCACTCCCAACAGATGGCTATCCAGCCTCTGTTTAAAAAGAAGGAGTCTCCAAAGTCTCCGAAGAAAGAAACTCCATCACACTCCCAGGCAGCGTCTTCCACTGTTGAAGAACTCTTACCATTAAGAAGTTCTTCCTAATATTTTGGTGGAATCTCTTTTCTTGTAGTTTGAATCCATTGCTCCATGTCCCAGTCTCTGGAGCAGTAGAAAACAAGTTTGCCTCATCCTCCATATTATATCCCTTGAAATATTTAAACATGGCTATCATGTTACCCCTTAAGCTTCTCTTCTCCAGGCTAAACCTACCCAGCTCCCTAAGCCTCTCCAGATCCCATCATCTCTTACCACTGACCAATGGCCACACTGGCTGAGGATTATGGAAGCTGCAGTTTAAGACATGTAGAGAGCACCAGGCTGAAGAAAGGCTGCTATAAAACAAACTCAGGATTAGGTCTCAGAACAGAGTGCCATCTTCTATGCTCTGACAAGTGCAGCGGCGTGGAGAATACAATCTGAGTTTTATCTGTATTTTTCAAACATCATCACCTTTTCTCTTCTATGTTTTCACATCTGACTTCTCTTCAGTGCTCAACTGCTACAGTAAGTGGAATGAGTATGTTTGCGTGTGACATACCCAGCAGTGCTGAGCTGAGAGCATTCTCGGTTTCGGGAATCTTGAAAGCACAGTAATAGGACTGCAGATCTCAGCAAGAATAGAGCTAAGAAATAAAGCCAAAATGTCTTTTTTTACAATTTACATATGTGTATGACAAAGTTTGCATAGTAAGGCTGCCACCCAATTAAAGACATTGTAGCTGATTCATCCTACGAGTGTAGTCAATTAATCAATTTCAATTTGCATTTGAGTCAAAAAAATAGTCTTGAAGCAAAAAAAAAAAAAAGCCTTTGGTCTCTAGATAGAAATGTCATATCTCTAGCAGGCATCTTACAAAGGAATTTTGAACTGAGAAAAACGGGGACCTTCTCAAGACAATGTTAGCTCTTTGCTGGTTTTATATATACCTGCATTTTGCATAAATAAGACCTGGTTTGTTTTTCAGTTTCTTTCAATTTGGAGTGGGGATGTTTCAGATGAACCTTGACATAAGGTGATATGTGATAGATAATTTTACAGAAAGGGATTACAGAAGTACTACAAGACTCTTCTTCCTCTCTCTCTCTCTCTCCTTACAATTTGAAAGGTTCGGACAGCAGGAAAAGAGCTCTAGTTCCTACCAACCTTCTGTCTCAGATTGCCTTTTTGTGGGGGAGGAAGGTAGGGGTAACACTAGAGCCAACATAGTGTAGTGGTTTGAGCACTGGACTACAACCCTGGAGGCCAGGGTTTGATTTCCAGCTCAGCCATGGAAACCCACTGAGTGACTTTAATTATATGTCTCAGTCCCAGAAAACCTTGTGACAGGTTTGCCTTAGGGTCACCATAAGTCAGAAGTGACTTGGAGGCACACAACAAGAACAACAACAAACGCTAGCATTATTCTCATAACACCACTTGGAAGAAAAGATTATTGCAGCCAGAGCACCATTCCTATGCAAGCAAACCTCAATTCAGCACATGAGAGCAGAGAGACAAATTTAGCACCACCAATATAACCTATGCCCTCTCTATTCTGATGCCTCTACTGGCTATAACATCCAACAATGACAGAACCAGTGGTACTGTACAAAAGGGGTTATCTGTGAAAGGGTGCTTCATACCAGAATCCTACTTAATCAGGGTCTCTGTTTGCTTTGAGAGGCTGTACAGTTATAGTGCCATTTCCCCCTCCTCCCACCACAACTGTGTGACCACAGAAGTTGAGGAAAGCATAGATGATCCTTCTCCTCCACATATCAATGAATGCATGGAACAAGTTATGGAGGAGGAAGTGGGTTTGTTTTCCGCTGCTCCAGTGACTAGGACAAGGAGCAATGGATTGAAACTGCAGGAAAAGAGTTCCCATCTAAACCTCAAGAAGAACTTCCTGATGGTCATTGTTGTCCGGCAGTGGAATCTGCTGCTTCAGAGTGTGATGGAGTCTCTTTCTTTGGAGGTTTTTAAGCAGAGGCTGGATGGCCATCTGTCAGGAGTGCTTTGATGTGGGTTCCTCCTTGGCAGGGAGTTGGACTGGATGGTCTCTCCCAGCTCTATGATTCTATGGTTCCATGATTCTATGGATTGTGCCATAGACATTTTATCAAAGCTTGGATACTTTACTTATTGGGACTGCATCCTACCACCCATCATCATGCTGGCTTGGTGATCCCGGGCTAAAACTCCCAGAAAAGAACATTCCTGTACTCTGGATTTATACATACCAATACAAGATAGAAGTCTAAATGGAGAGTGTCTTTCTCTAGATTGCCAAAATGTTTTGCAGGACTTTTGTCTCCTGTTCAGTGTGTGCGCTGTGAGCGAGTGGGCTGAGGGGGACTGCAATCTATTTTCCAACCTTAGTCATTTATCCCCTATTAGATAAAAGTATAATAGACTATACCAAAAGGGTCAGTGGCCTTCCATTTAATGATATTGCCAGCACCAATCTCCATTTTTTCCCCCAGCAGCATCCCACAACACAGTATAAATGGCTGATCTCTTCACAATAACAGCTGATTTCTATTTATTAAGCTAAAAAGGTCACCATTTTCTACGGCTAGGCCGCCCCGCACTATTGATAATTTTATGCATAAACAAATGGCAAATTTGTGCCACATAAATATGCATTAGCAATTACTTTTTCATCGGGCAACGCTCCCCGCATGCAAATGTGTCCCTCATAGGGCTGGGTGGCTTTTGTTTTAGCTCTTGAGCAGCCAAACAAAAGAGCACAATAAACAGAATTTTTTTAAAAAGAAGAAGAAGGAGGAGGAGGAGAAGGAAGAGGAGAAGGAGGAGGAGGAAAGAAAGAAAAATGGTAATCAACAGGAAATGCAAATGCAAAGGTAAATGGCAAGGAACTTGCTTGAAATGAAAAGAAAAAGACAGGAACAGGAAGAAAAGCAAAATAAAAGCAATAAATATTATAACAACAACAACAACAGGAAGTGAATATTGCATATGGCATGCCCTCCAACAGCTCTGATCCTAATTAATCCTTTGTGATTTCAGCTGCTTTTAATGTGTCCCAGTTTCAGCTGCTTTTAATGTGTCCCAGTTTCTCTCTCCTCCTCCCACTTTCCCCTTTGTCCTCAACTTGTTTCAATCGCTGCAAAACTTAGTTCAAAGTACAGCAGTAGCTTGCCCTCTTTTAAACTCAGCAGTGGGAAGAGAACAAGAGGGAATGAAACTGTGCCCTTCCCTGTGGGATCAGGCAAAAGCAAATTGCTGCAGCCTCTCCCAGCTTGGGTGCTATTCTTCATTAATACCTTTCCCTATCTTGACCATGCTCTAATGTTGCTCAGTCACACATGTCCTAGTTTTCATCTGTGAAATGTTTGAGAGTATGTGATAGGTTGCTGCACATTTTATATCTATTTTAATTGGAAGTGCAGGTGGAGGAAAAGAAGTAAGTCAAAAAATAGTAAAATTGCTGTTGAAATTGTATCAGAAAGGCTGCTGTTGAACTGGATAGTAGAGGGAGAATCTAACAGATATACACAAGTTGAGTAAACATTAGGCCCTATCATTAGGCAGAGTGGAGCAAACACTGAAGGCAGCAAATGCTGAGGGACAGCAATGGCAGCGCCAGCATCTTTGCTATTTCTCCTAAGCTCAGCTGGCTTCAGGAGATTTCCTCTGATGGAAGAAAGAACTGTGTGTCCTAAACAGCCTGTCTTCTGCTACTTTAACTGACCTACTGCCCTGGTATGATGAAGAGTGCTAGTCCATCATGTTTATTGAAATAAGATTTAATTGACAACATGGTTGTATAGCTTCTGTACATGGATTAATGGAGAAAGTGCCATCTTGTCCTTTAGTCAGACCAGGAAATGTCTCAGGGTAGATCTGAAACATACATACATATGCTGTTGAGGGGAAGTGGAAGAAAAGAATGGAGATCCATGCAGAATTTTAAGTTAATTCAAAGTTCTCTCTTCTTCTTCTGGAATTTTCACAGATGCAGAAGCTTAGGGATGGGGGGAGGCAATGGGGGTGGTTCGCCCTGGGCAGCAATGTTTTTGGGGTGTCCCAGCTCATAGCCCTGCCCCCTCATTCTGCAGCCCCACCCCCTCGTGCTTTAGCCCCACCCCCTCATGCTACGACCCCACTTCATGTACCACACCCCTGCCTCACACATGTACTGCAGCCCCGCCTCACACACCACAGTCCTGCCCCATGCACTGTGGCCCTTCCCCCATCCCTCCCCCCTCCATGCACTCCAAGCTTTGCCACTGCACAGATGCATAATGCTTTTGAGATTTTTTTCCTTTGTTTTTGACCAGAAATTTATGTTCTGAAAGCTCCTTTAATCAATTAATACAATCTATGTTAGGAGCTAATAACCAGCGACCTATGGCTTGAAGAAACCAACTTAATTTATCATGTAAAGCGATTACTTAGTTTCAATGACGCTTAAAGTCCACGGCATGGCAATTTATTTAGTTGAAACCTTTAGATTTTACAATGTTTTGATATTAGGTACATTATCTGAATGTGAAATCTATGTTAGCAGACTACAGTTATTATTATCTGGACCAGTGTCAAAGAGTGTGGTCAACAATTCTCAATTCTCAAGAGTGTGGTCAACTGTTCTCAATTGCACTGCCAAATCAGAAACTGGAGAAAACTGCTGTTTATCCCTTATAGTGACATTCTTGCGAAGCATTCCAAGGGATTCATACATCTTTAAGGACATTTAATACAGTGCTTTGGTAAAATATGTATTTGACTGACAATTACAAAGATCTCCCAAAGTTATTCAGCACAACAACTACTGAAGGAATAGACAAGGGTGCTACTGTGAGATCATGCAAAGTGTTTGTCATGTTTGTCACAAATGTTCCTGTGCCGCTCCTATGCTGTTCCTATGCTCCCAAATGCTGCTCTAATCTTGATCCAGCATGCTTAGAAACCCCTGAACATAAGGGCAAAGTTTGGTGCATGGCAAACAACACAGATATCACAATGAAACAAAAAGAAATGGAAATTAGTTGGTTACTAATGATCTCCTTCACAGCCAGCTTTGGAAGGAATTAGCAGAATCTAATACTGAGCCAAAGTTTCTTAGAAGTCATTCTTAGAAAATTACTTGAGGTTTTTTCCCCCCTTTTCTTACCTTTTCCCACTCTTTTCCCAGTTGTTACCATATCCTACCACCACTCCTACAAGATACACAATGTCATAAATTTAACTTATTAATGACTGGAGAATATGATTGAGGTCACACTGACTAGAAAATATGTTTGGGGTTATATTGGCTGGAGACGTGTTTGGGGTCATGAAAGTTCAGATAGGATTATGTCAATGAACTGATGCTGATGGGTTTGTGCTAATTCCTTCACCGCTTCAAGCTCTTGGCATTTTTGAATACAATGAAAAATGAACTGCCCGGATTGGTGAGCAATCAGAGACCATCCATTCTCACCCTACAGAGAGCCTCCCAAACACCCTACCTGACCAAACATTAAGAGATCATCATGAATTTCATCAATGTTTTGTCTCTCAGAGTTAAACAATCAGCCTATTCCAGACCCTTTTGTCAATCCCATGGGAAAGCCATTATGGCAGGGGGCTTTGCAAACGGTGTGACACAACACATTAGTATGTTGCCTAAAGTGTGTAGGTGTGTCGCCTACAATCTTGGAAATGTATGTTATTATTATCTATAAATCATATATTTTAAAAAATATATGAAGGTTTTCATGAGATACGTTGTGTCCCCATGCATTTTGTTATTACAAATTATGTATGTGTCTGTATCTCTTACAAGGGTTTAGTTTAACCTCCAGTTTGCTAGTAAAACTGAATTACTGTGTTGTGAAATGATACATGTCTAAAAAAAATGTGTCACCAACATGAAAAATCTGGAAAACTCTGCATTATGGCTTTGTCAACATTCTCATTTCAGGGAGTGAAATAGACTATAAAAACCCTAGCTTCAACCCCAGCCCAGTAGTATGTTGGGCATAGTGTCCTAGACTGCTTTTCCTCCGTGCTATCCTCAGACACTGTCTGACTCCCTCCGCTGTGATCTTTTCTTCAAAACTGCCAATTATCACCCTTTCCACCCAATCTCTCTCTCTATCCAGCCTTTCTTTCCTCACTTTTCAATAGCCTTATACGGTTCTTAAGACAGTCTGATTTCTTATGTATCCGCCAATTCAAACCAAACACTTCATTAACTAATTGGAGTCATCTCTACAGTTAGTACTGGTATACACAGATGAAAAGATACTTCTGTTACCTTCCTCTCACAAGCCTCCTTTGAGCTATAATTCACCCAAATGCTAAGGAGACACTGGTGTTACAGCTGGACCCCAACTTCCCCCACCTCTTATGGTAACAAAAAAGAAGGATACTTTGCTGTATTTTCTCTTTCTCTGCTGTTTGGGGTATGTGGATAGTCCTACAGCTTGGAATGATGCTACTTCCAGCCCATGTAAATGTCAAACGAGGTTCAGGTTGCCAACACAACTGTTGCTTCAACTACTTGCAACAATAGCAACAAGAAGAATCACGCATACACGTACACATATATTGTTGTGTGTCTGTGTTCCTTTGAGTTCTTTGTGAATCAAGGTGACTTTGTGATTAAGGTGCTCCTTCAGTGAACTTATCACAGGGTTTTCTCACCATGACTTCTTCAGAGGGGGTCACCCAGTGGATTACCATGGCTGAGATAGAATGTGAACCCTGCTTTTCCAGAGTTCTAGTCCAGTGTTCTTTCTCCCCCACCTACCAAACATAATTTTTTGCTCCAAATCAGGGTAAGGAATTTTTGAGAGGCATAACTCCAGTGAAAATATGTTCACAAACAGATCTTCCCCCAGCATATAATTCAGTTTTTACTGTGACATGTTTTTTGTTATGTTATTCATACAAGAAGCAGTCAAAACTTCACCTCCCAGCTAAAACCTGAAGATGAGTGTGCAGCCTGGTTGGGTTTTTTTTGTTTTTTGTTTTGTTAAGTTTTGGTGTTTTTTTGACATTCAAAGCTTGTACAGAAGCAGTTTGGGGGCAAAGCTAAATGTAAATCAGGAAGAGAGATAGTAACACAATGATTGGCATTGTTATCTTTTCTGTTACCCTCCACCTCCAATCCCCTACCTGCGGGTAATAGTTCAAAAGAAGTCTGTTTTTAGAAGTTGCCGAACAACTCTACATCTCATTGCAGAAGGTATTTAAATGTCAGGACATGTTGATTTTCCCCCTTCTTTCCCTTTAAAACAAGAACAACAACAGAAAAAAAAAGCCATCATAAGAGTTAAAATTTCCAGATAAAAGTATCTTATTTCTTCTTTGATTCCAAGCTTCAGAGTTATTATCATTTGAAACAGCAATCCTACAGCACACTGACAGAGCTGTCATTGATAGAGAGTCTAACTACAGTATTTAGCTAGTTTTATATGCCATGGATAAGGGGTGAGGGAGGCGGTGCTGACAAATAATTGATCATGCAAATGCTGGCCCATTTGCGTGATTGACATCCAAGACAATTGAATCTTTCCCGGATGGCTGCCACACAGCCCAACAGCCATACCTTGTTGTAAAAACTAACTCTCAGAAGTGTAACAAATGGATTCATTTCTGGATTTCTCCATAGCTTGCATTGGTTGAAACTACTTGGTGAACTTCTGAGGCCAGATTGGGTGAAAAGATCCTTCCATTACCGTCCTCTCATAAGTCTCCTTTGTGCTAGAATTCCCCCAACTTCTAAGGAGACACTGGCATTGCAAGTGGACCTCAAAGTCCACCACCTCTTAGGTTAAGAAGATAACAAGTCCCAAAGAAATTCATGACTGTCATGCACTGAACGGTATGTACGCTTTCCCAAAAAGTTCTTGTTGCATCAGCAAGTCATGTTTTCCACTTCTGTTGTAAAAACCTCAAAATAGCATCCTGAGGTAAGTACCCTATTTGCTGGCATATAAGACTTTTTTTTCCTGAAAAATAGTATTTGCCAGCATATAAATGGTGTGTGTGTGTGATATATGCTGGTGCATCTTGTATGTTGGCAAAAATAGTACCTAAGAAAATTACTAGTACTGTGTTTCACTTTTCCCCATTCCCCACACCTCTGCCTTGCATCGTGGCCAATGACTTTCACCTGAGTCCTTAACATTAATATCAAATGTTATGTCCAGAACTGCAACATAGGGAAAGCATTTTCTTCCCACTCTTGTGAAAGCTGTTAAATGCCTCATTTCCATCTCCTTAGCTTGTCCAGAACTGGAGTATTTCATAAGAAAACTCTGAACACCTCCAAGCAACTGCTAATGAAAATGTCCAGGCTCGAATTAGCTCACCAGCCTTAATCAAAACTGGCTCTGAAGTCAATTCAATTTCTTGTATATGGCCCATAATGCTGATATGCCACAAGTTTTGACTGAACTTCTTCCTGCTTAAACTTAATACATTCCAGACTCAGTTGTGAGGTTTTGTCATTTTCTTTTATTGGCTGATGCTTCTTGAAGGATGAGGAGGAGTTTAACATCTTCACATCTACAGGCGTGCTTATGTGCTGATTTAAAGGGCTTGGAGTTAAATGGTAGACTGGGATTGGATTTATTTTCATGCTGATGGTTGCCTCTTTGATGAGGCAGAGAACTGTCTTCAAAGAAAATGGAGAAGAAACGTGAATATTTCTAAAGCATTTTTCCAACCAGTTTTGTCCCCACAACCAACCCTCTGAGGTGGATCTTTTGTTGTTGAGTGCCTTTAAGACATTTCAGACCTATGGTGATCCTATGGGAAACTTATCATGGGGTATTCTGGGGGCCAAGAGTGTGTGACACACCAAAGGTCACCTTACAGAGGGATAGTAACAAGCCCAAGGGCACCAAATGAGCTTCATAAAATGAGGAGGATCTGAAATTAGTTTTTTTCTGCTCCAAACACAAACCAGTGGGTTTGAATTACAAGACAATCCATCTAAACATTAGGAAAAAAGTTTTTAATGTAAGAATGGCTAGACAGTGGAATGGATTGCCTCAGAAGATGTGGAATCTCCTTCTTTGGAGGTCTTAAAGAAAGGTCAGATGGTTGTCTCTCAGGAGGGCTTTAGTTGGATATTCCTGCCTGGCAGAGGGCTGGACTAGATGTCCCTGGCAGGCACTTCCAACACTAAGGCCATTTCCACACTACATCTTTATAGTGCTATTATTCCACTTTCAACATCTTGTGGAATCCTGGGGTTTCCAGGTTAGGGAGGGGCGGTTAGAATTCTCAACCAGGGAGCTCTTTTGCCTCAGGAAACGAAAAACCCCAGAATTCCACAAGCGATTGAAAGTAGAATAATAGCACTATAACTTTGTAGGGCAGAAACAGCACTAAGATTCCATGACTCTATTATTCTAAAGCTGTTTCCTCATTATACAATTTTTCAGTTCAGACCACTTCAATTGCCAAAGTTTCATTTGATATAATCCTGAAATCGGTAGCTTGGTGGGGGTACACAGAACTGGGAACTTCTGCACTCTCCTGGATTATAAATGCCAAGATGCCCTGAGTGTCTGCTGTTGTTGTTGTTGTTGTTGTTGTGTGCTTTGCATTCAGGTTGTTTCTGATTTATGACACCCTCAGGGGAACCTATCATGGGGTTTTCTGGGACACCCAAGGTCACCCAGTGGCTTTCCATGGCTGAGCATGGAATCAAACACTAGTGTCCAGGGTCATAATCCAATGCTCAATCCACTACACTATAGATGCTTCCGCTCTAGGCTGTTATAGCGCTATGATTCCACTTGCAACATCCTATGGAATCCTGGGGTTTCTAGTTTCTGGCCCCTCCCAGAAGTGCAAACCCCAGGATTCCATAGGATGTTGCAAGTGGAATCATAGCGCTATAACAGCCTAGTGCGGAAATGGCCTATGCTGGTTTTCTGAGTGCTTGCTCATGGTTTAATTAACCAAATTAAAATGATTTAACTTTCAGTTTTTCCCTTCTTCTCAGGGTACTGCAGCAAACTATAAGTCCCAGGGTTCCTGAGGTTGCAGCCATGAAAAGCAAAATGGTATGACGCTGGTATAACTGTGCAATACAGAGATCCTGAGTCTTTGCTGTTGTGCATATACTTTCTCGGGAGAAATTGCTCTGGATAGCCCAAGTAGCACTACCACAGATTACTGCAGCTGCAAAACATTTAAAAAGGGAAGATTTTATCTGTTTTAATCTAGTTTTAATTTTTTGATTGTTTAATTTCATTTTAACATTTGTATCTTGAGGATTTTTAACAATACGGTTTTTAAATTGTTGTAAGCCACTTTGAGTCCAAACTAGGAAAAAAGTGGGGATAAAAATAAATTAATAATAGCTAGGTGATAACATCTCCATTTTACATTGACTCCTTATGGGGATGGATGGATGGATAGATAGTTAGATAGATAATGGTATTCCAATATATGCTTGTCCCTCAGGCCTCTAGGTATTTTCATAAGCCAAACAGTGGCAGTTGGAGACTTCCATTTTAGTGAATCCATTCTTGGTTTTAGTCTGAACTTTAAAGAAGCCACACAAGGTACTGAGCCTATTTTGGAGATAGGATTCGGCATCATAGATAATTTCTTTAGATTAACTGAAACCTGGAGCAGATTCATTGTTCTGCTGATATAGAGGTCACCAGCTGCCACTGAATCCAAATGAATATTTCTTGCCATTTTCTCCTCCTTTTTTCCTTCCCAGACCAATCTAGCCCAATACCAACATAAAAAATTAATCAGAGAAAGCTTTGGCCTGGTTCTGAATCAAGGGTCAGCACAAGAGGTGCTGTATTTGTGTATTTGCTGTATTTGTATTTGCACAGGAAGGTACTGGACTAGATGGTCCTTGTGGCCTCTTCCAATTCTAAGATTCTATGATTTCATAATTCTAATTCAAGAGAAATGAGAAACCGAAGAAAATGCAAAAGCAAAGTGGTATAATGGTCATTATTATCCCTATACTTTGCACCAGGTATCTGAAAAATCAAAGATATGCTGCTCCACAATAAGGAGTTACTATAAGTGTTGTGATTGTTCATGCAATGTTTTGTACTAAGTTATTGTTGTGTGTTTTCAAGTCATTTTGGATTTTTGGTGATTTTTGGTGAACCTGTCACAGGGTTTTCTAGGCAAGATTTGATCAGAAGGTGTTTGCACCATTGCTTTCTGAGGTTTCAGGAGTGTGACTTGCCCAAGGCCACCAAGTGGGTTTCCATAGCTGAGAGGAGATTTGAACCCCGCTCTCCAGAGTCATAGGCCATTTCTGCACTAGCCTGTTATAGCACTATGATTCCACTTTCGACATCCTATGGAATCCTGCGGTTTGCACTTTAGGGAGGGGCCACTTGGCCCCTCCCTAAACTGTAAATCCCAGGATTCCATAGGATGTCGAAAGCGGAATCATAGCGCTATAACAGGCTAGTGCAGAAATGTCCATAGTCAAACCTACCCACCATGCTCGCTCTCATTGTATTCCAGACATTCAGACAAATAAACAGGTCCAAGTGAAAACCAAGTCTGAATTCTCCCTAGAAGACAAGACAAGTAAGACAAGTAAATTGTTTAAAATGAGTTGCAGTTGGCCATATCATGAGAAGGCATGACTCATTAGAAAAGACAATAAACCTTGGTGAGGTAGAACGCAGTAGGAAAAGAGGAAGATCACCTTACAGGTGGATAGCCTCAATCAAGGAAGACCTGGCCCTGAATTTGCAAGACCTGAGCAGGGCTGTTGATAACAGGATGACTTGGGTATCTCTCATTCATAGGTTACCATAAGTTGAAGTTGACTTGACAGGAATTACAACAGCATACACCCATGCTCAGAAACACACTTCCTTCTTAAATCTCCCTCCCTTAAAATGCATAAAGGAGATGTCTTTATTATTTTCAAGTGCAATGACCAATAGCCACTGATAGCCCTATTCTCCATTAACTTGTGTATTCTGTTTTTTAAAAAGCCATTTAGGTTAGCAGCACACCTGTGCCGCTCACTGTAATGCTAGGTAATGCTTGGGTGAAAAAAAGGGAAATTTTAACCAACTCCACACTAGAATAGAGAGATACTGATTTTTTCGGTTTCTAACTCAATAAACATTGAGCCTAATCAGGATTTAATGTCCTATTTTCATAATGCTGGCCTATTTATTCTCATTATAGTTAAGCACTATTTTTTGGCTCAGTCTGCTAAAGCACCAATGGATCGTTGTGGATTACAATTGGATTTACTGAACATCCCAAGCTGTAAACAAGCATCCTGGATTATAAACGAGAGAGCAAGGTAGCAAATATGTTTTATCATTTCCTGCCTTGTATACCATTACATTATTATGCTCATCTACTTTATTTATGGGACCACATGAAGCTAAACTACTCCATTAAATGTACAGAGTCATTTCAAAGGTATTAAATCAGGATCAGTGTTTTATGCTGCTAGAATAAGTGTCTCCATGTCCTGGTATGGTGATAACACAGGGAGGCTTGCACAACCAGCATTCAGCCAAAATGTGGTGCCAAGTTCCTAAAGAGGTTCCACATTATCAAAGGAGCCATTTTTCTTCAGAAACAAAAAGATTTTGGGGTAAAAAAGGTGGCTCCTTACAAAGGGACTGCAAAACCTTTTGATTCTTAAACTGATCTCTGTTTCTTCATTCTAATAGGTTTGATTTATCCTTAAGGGCATCAACACTGATTGGCTATACTGTAGCATGATGCCATCGCATGAGTGATGTGATCCCTGATTGTTTTTATAGTTCAAGGAGGCATGCATCAATTGCCACTGAAGGCTGAGAAAGATTCTTTTTCAAAACATTCCTTTCCAGCCAAAACCCCGTTTTGCACCAAAAACAAAATGCAAAGAATATTTGGTTCAGCAATGGCCACAATACAACTGACTCACAGAGTAGGTATGAGAAAAATGGTCAGATTTTGCCTTCTCAAGCATTTTAATTTTTTAAGCCATATGCTCCTTCCAAACTAAGTATGAAAACATTTGGAATTTTTGGTAAATTCTTAAAAAACAAGCTGAAACAAAATTCTCCCCTATTTGCATAGGGCAAATGATTTAGATACAACTTTTTCCATCACCAAGAAGCCAATGGAGAGAACTTATATTTGCCTGCCAAGTAGATGTTAAAGATGAGGACCCATTCAGAAAAAAAATGACAACCATAATTCAAACGTATAATTGCTGAATGAAGAAAGATTGAGACCCAGATGTTTACAACCAAAACGTTCAAAGTCCTAGAGTTAGACAGATGAAGCAGAGAGTTTCAGTTTCATTTGCATTCAGACTTTTAAAAATCTTATCTTCTTTCCATCCAAAATATGAATAATGTTTTGAATTTTTGTATATTCTTATCCAAAGCAAAACTGAAATGGAGTTCTCAGACATCAAAATTTAATCTAAACATTTATCACAGGTGGAAACCACTTTACCTGCAATGACTCCATCTTACAGAATCCCAGGATTTGCAGTTTGGTTAAGGACACTATACAGTTACATCATCTTGATACTACTTCAACAGTCATAATTTGGGGAAATTCACTGAATCTTTCTGGGAGAGCATTCTAAGTAGCACTCCAAAGTACCAATGCTAGGATGGACCTATGATGGTCAAAGTGGTATCACCCTGCTAGGATCCTGTTGCATAAAGACAGGCAAAACCTTTCCCATTTCTTGGCTTCTTAAAGTATCTTTTCTGACTGAAAACAGAAATGTTAACTTCCCTTTTGCTAATGGAGTTGAAATTTTACTTTGTCTCTTTTATTGCCTGTTCTTCCCACATGGCCAAAAAGGGGACTGTCTTCTGCACTGAGAACTCTCTAGACCATCTTAACTGACAGCAGAACTAACACGTAGACCTGTGACTCTAACATCTTCACTTTTTCTTCTCCTGTGTGATTTTTAACATTTTTCCCTGATAAAGAAGCCAGTGAAGCTTCAACTGCTGGTATGATATACTTTCTGCATTTTGGATGGCCAATAAAGATATGCTTCTTTTGTAGATTTTGGATTTTCTTGTCCTCTGCCACAGTAATACAGAGTTTTATTGATGGATTGCATAGTTGGGTATGGACCTACGAGAAGCACAAACAATTCAACCACTGACTTGGAATACATGATAATATTTTTAAGTGACATGAAATCCAAACTTCCACCAGAGTTTCTTTTTGCAATATCAACAAGGATATCAATGTGGGAACCATACAGTTGTGGGTTCGCCTTGGTATTCTCTCTGACTTTATAAGGAGTTTGGAGGACGAGAGGTCTTCAGGCATATGATATAGCACTGTCTCATGGCCTGGCTTTGCATGAGGGAGACTTGTAACATCCTTTTTTAAAAAAAGAAGACTAAATCTGCAAACACTTGAGAATAAAGGAATGCATTGCTACCAAAAGCACAAATGCAATACTCAATTTTTTAAAAAAAAATATTCTAGTTTTATACCTCCTAAAATTGCTTCCATCCCAACTATAACTTGGCCAAGCCAGAAATGTCACAGTTTCCAGAGCAATGCTGGAAGGTTTACTTAATATTCTAGGCATAAAGAAAGATAGCCTTCCAATGGATATTTAACTTATAACCCTAGAGGCAAGAATTAGCTGAACCCTGAAACCTGTCTCTAGAAATTAACAATAAACAAGATATAGGAGTCAACATTCTATGATAGGACATATCCAAAGCCATTATTGTGTCAAAACACCCAGGACGGCAACAGCTCAGAGGGGAGAAATAAAACACTCATTCTACATATATTCCAGGGAGAGAAATATGATTACTGATGGATTGGTAAAAATATTTGATTGGAAGGTGTTCTGAGATTTATTGATAACTAGAGGGGGTGGGATGAATGAATGAAGAGAAATGAACAAGCAGAGCTACACACAAGGAAAAGCACTGAAGAGTTCCATGACTGGGCTTGACAAATAAAATACGTATTTGCAAAGGCTGAAGAGTCTGCAGGGAAAGCTGCAGCTCATTGATTCCCAGTCAGATTTACTTTGTCAAGGTCAGTCCAGAGTCACAGGGGGTTGTCTTTAAATCCAGATGCAGGGGGGAAAGAGGTTGGGTTGGTTGAAAAAAATTTTCAGTTCATTTTTCAAAAAACAAAAATTTACTAGGCTTGTAAATCTTGCTGACTCTATTCTCATGCACAAGAATGTCAAATCTCTTTTCTTTTCACTTGCAAGACAGTGAGAGTTTTTTCTATTGTCCCAGCGCTTCCAATAATGTCTTTTGCCAAATTCCTTGAGTAATTATTTTTGGGAAAGTTTGATCCTGATGCTTGGTTGCATGGATTTTTAGAAAAGTATATTGACTTGTTAGGGTGTCTGCATTTTTAAAAAATAGACAACAAGCCTCTCTATCTGAACTTGGTGTGTGTGTGTGTGTGTGTGTGTGTGTGTACACTGTACCCCAAAAGTTGGGAGGAGACCAATTTTGTGCAGAGATTCCTTGCACAAATTCTAGAAACCTTGACCAAAAATAAAATAAAATAAAATACAGTAAAGGACACTTTGTCTTGCTCTGACACATGGTTTCTCAGTTTCTCAACAGGTTGTCTTAAGGCATCAGGACACTCTCTCTCTTTGAGTACAAATAATTTTATAACTATTCTTTACATACTTAGAATATATCAAGATTTGCAAATCATCCATTTTGGAGATGAAAAGAACTTTAGATTACAAAAATGTGAACACGAGAAAAAGAAAACTGAGCAAGTTCATCTATCCAGCCCCAGGACTTGAGTGCTTAATGTTTAAAATGTCTGGATTTCTATTCAACTGTGTTGGTGCTGAATTAAGGCAGTTTTCCACCTTTTTTTTCCCCTGAGTAGCTCCTTATCTTTAACACTTAGATGCCTGGCAGGTATGATACAGTCCTCTCTGTGCTGCAAATAGGTTTACCTTTTGAATTTGGCAAATGGGAAGGGTGAGAGGAATGGTATTTCAATTTTCAAAGAATTGACTGAAATCTGCACATTCCTCCACTTTGGAGGGAAAGAGCTTCTGTGGTTTAATAACTTGCAAGTGAGACTCAGCAAAAGTGGCAGATGCCTCCCAAACCTAGAAAGAGAGGGTCCAAATGCAACTTTAATGCATATATGAGGAAATGCAGTGGTAAGCCAATTACCCTCTCAGCCACCTTTCCTGCATGGGTTGAGTGACTATGAGAAGTTGCTCTACAAGTATGCTGAGAAGTATTTAAAATGAATTAAATTATCAATTAAGTTTGAAAATTCCCCATGAAAAAATGAAAACCTAAATTGATTTTTGACTTAATTGATGGGCCAGTTGGAGTTTCAGTACTAACTTACTTGCAAAATTGAGTTATTAATTACATTCATTATTAAACAAACAAGTAAGTAACCAAATGGGCTAAAGAACCAACAAATTTTGTATTTCCCACCTGGTTCTTTATACAAGAAGGCAAGTTCTCTTGAATTTTGGAATAAAGAGTTTCTTGCTTTGGTCAGTCTCTCTGGGTTAAGGAATTTTATTATTTAGCTCACATAATTCAAATTACTTACTCAATAGTACTTCCAGTAGGATAAATTGTGTTACGGGATTTTAGGCTTAGCAGGATGAGTAGGAAAGGATATTGGCAAGTTGGAACATGTCCACAGGAGGATGACCAAAATGGAAAAAAGACTGGATACCATGCCCTATGAGGAAAGTCTTAGGGAGCTGGGTGTTTTTAAGCCTGGAGAAGAGAAGGTTAAAAGGGGACTTGATAACTCTGTTTAAATATTTGAAGGGATGTCACATGGAAGATGGAGCAAGCCTGTTTTCTGCTGTTCCAGAGACTAAGCCCATTTCTGTACCACATTGGTATAGTGCTGTTATTCCACTTTCAACATCCTATGGAATCCTGGGGTTTGCAGTTTAGAGAAGGACATTTAGAATTCTCAGCCAGAGAGCTCTTGGGCCTCAGTAAACTAGTATAAAAACTCACAAACCATAGTGCCAAGTTCAAGAGAAGTAGTAGTGCCACTCTATTCTGCTTTGGCCAGACCTCACTTGGAATATTGTGTCCAGTTCTGAGGACCACAGTTCAAGAAAGATATTGACAAACTGTAACAAGTCCAAGGAAGAGCAACCAAGATGATCAAAGTTTTGGAAACCAAGTTTTACAAGGAATGACCTAGGAGTTCAGCTTGAGGAAGGGAAGAATAAGAGATGACATGATCACTATCTTTAAATATCTAAGGGAAGTCATAGGGAATAAGCTTGTTTTCTACTGCTCCAGAGACTAGAACACAAACCAATGTATTCAAATTACAAGAAAAGAGATTCCACCTAAACATCAGGAAGAACTTTTTTACTGTAAAATCTGCTTAACAGTGGAATAGATTGCCTCAAAAGAAGGTGGTGGAGTCTCCTCCTTTAGAGGTTGGATGAGCATCTCCCAGGAGTGCTTTACTTGTACATTCTTGCATGGCAAGGGGTTGGACCCAGATGTCTCTTGCATGCTCTTCCAAGACTAAGATTCTATGAGTCCTATGTGTAGTAGGTTGTTGGACTAGGTGGCCTTTGTGGTCTCTTACAAGTCTAAGATTCTATTATTCTAAGCCAGAATTACCACTGTTGGGGATCTAAGCTGGAACCTGAAGAACAAGAGGCCATAGACAGAAGAGCATTTTTCTCTGCACCTAAAAATGCTTTTTACCCTTTGAAGTTTCAATTAATTCACCCCAAAGGATTCCGAATATCCACCCACCCCCTCTCCCCAGTCCCCAAAGTTATCCAGAGAAGGAGAAGATGCCACTACAGACCATGGCAGGGAATGCACCCATAAATCTGTGGAGCATCTTTTCCTAATCCACTCCAAATATGTTGTACCACACCTTCTCCCTGCCCCAAACTGCATGTCTAATGAGGGGGTTGTATGAGCCTTAGTCCAAAACTTCCGGTACACAAGGAACTGCCTTATATTGAATTAGATTGGTCCTTATAATTCAATATTGTCTACACTGACTGGCAGCAGTCATCCATTGTTTCAACCTGGTGCCTTTAGGATCTGGTGCCTTTAGGGTATTTAGGTTCTCTACTCCTGTACAAAAGAAAGTGGGGGGAGCTAAACAAACAGACCTGACTGTTTGGCACATATATGTAAGAAGGCTCTCTCTTTCTATCTCAAATCACACTGCTAGCCACGAGACATAGGGAATTATTCATTGAAGAATTCTCTCTCCTAGAGAGCCTTCCTTCCTTCCTTCCTTCCTTCCTTCTTTTTTTTCTCCCTCCTTCCCTTCTTTCTTTTTTTCTTTGGCAATCTTCATTTCAAACTCACATTTAAGCAGAAGCTACCAGGGTTTTTCTTTTTCATTTCTTCCTGATTATCAATTTGCACCTCTGTAAAGGAAGGTTGAAGGATTTCATTGTTTTGTTAATTGTCAATTTGCATCTTTGAAAGGTGTTGTAATTTCCCCCCCTCTTTCTTGGCAGGTTAAGACTAATTCCACTTGTACATGAACGAACACATGCACACAGAGACACTGTTCCTCTTACAGTTCACTAAAAGCAGATTATTTCTCATCTTTTGTTCATTGTTCAGTTTTCCTTTTAGGAAATATTCTACTCCAGTTTATCAAAGCAAGCAGAAATTTTCTCTCACTACTGCTCTAGCTATTGTTTCTTTCTTTCAGTAAAGCTATAGATGACCCAATAAGAATTATTTGTCAAATACAACAAGAAAATCAAAACGAATTGTATATTTTTGTTGGCAAATGTGGGTTCTAACTTTTGCAGCAACAGCCTGTTATGATGGTAGAAAAAATGCACGCAGCAGTATGAGCATACAACTTACAAAATAGTTATACAGCTATGAAACAGTCTTATACAATTTGTAATAGCACAAGCCAAATGGATTCAGCTAGAGAAGTATGGTAACAGGTTCAACATTTGCCACCCATCCCAATTTGTTCTTGCCCTTGGCATGAGCAGATGTGCCTCATTCTATTTGAAACCATCTCAGAGATCATCCATAGTGACTGATGGCTACCCTGTCAGTGGGGCAGTGAAAAAAAAAAAATCCCAATTTGAGACTGAGCCTTAAAGGAGCGATCCAAGGTGTTTAACCTATGCTGAAATAGGGCTCAGCATCTTAGATAACACCTTTACAGTTTGCATTAAAAGAGGGGATTCAACACTCCGAGAGCTACCAGTGGCCATTGGAAGTTATCTTGTCCAAGCATTTGACACTACCATCTTCTCTTGAAGTCAGCTCAATATATTCCAAGCAGTTCTATTAAATCAGAAAACTACTCTGGATTTTATGTAGGAATCAGTCTCTCTTTATACAAATTCAGCCTCACTGGGCAGTCATGAAAGATCTGATAGGCTTTAGTTTAAGTGTGTTAAGCTTGAATAAAGCCACACTTGCTTCCACAAACCACCTCCCTGTACTTTCCTCAGTCTCTGCAGATTCTTACATTGATCTGCAACAAAACCACTACATCATACCATACCCTCCAACATTTCACAGAGGAAAACCAGGAGACATACAGCCAAGCAACATCAGAATGTATTCAAGACTGCAAAAGTTATTAATGGAGGACAAATAAGCTAGGAAAGGCTGCAGCAGTTTATTTTTGCCTGATTCTGCTTCTTCCCCTTCTCTCCTCCCTGCTGAGTTGAGTGCAAACTACTTTTGTACTTTGAACTCAATTTATAGCCACTGATGTAAGCACAGAGCAAAATGGGGGAGGAGTGAGAAAATGGGATATTTTTAAAACAGCTGAAAAAAATAGAATGACACAGGATTAACTGAGACTATCCCAGTCAAATCAGGGCCGTCCAGACAGTATCAAATACATTTCTAAATATGTATCTATTGATGTCTTCAAATAAGACTTGCAACAAACAGTTCCATTTCCCAATCAGGATTGGACTCTTAATTTGTTGTTTCAAGGTTCTCTCTTATCTGGTGATGGAAGTCTAAAGATCAAAGTCCAGTTTTCCAAAAGAAACAATCTGGAGAGCCGGTTAAAATACAAGTAGAAAGCTGAATGCCTATTAAATGTATCAAAAGAAACAGAAAACCAGTTTATTTTCTCCCAGGAGAATAGTTTCCTTTTTACAGACTTCTGTCATCAGGCTAGAACTTGTTATAAGGCCCATGAGTTAGATTCAAGCAGAAAAGTAAGTAGGTTATAGAGTTTTTACACTGGATGATTTTTCTGTGTCCTGGGCGGTACACAGCTGGGACCTACGATTCATAACAACCACAATAGCAACAACAACATTAAATTACACTGTTTACACATGTGTTAAGAGATAATCCTACCTATTTCCATTTACAACATTCCAGCCATAAATGCTTTTGTTTATTAGTCAAAATGGAATCACCCCTGTCCAAAAGGGAGGTATCAGCAGCATGGAAATATTTACAGTACAAAAAAGTGGAAATTCACCATAAGGGGAAAGTCTCAAAACAATCCAACTAGAACTGAGTGTGCTTAGTTGGCCGGGAACACTGACTGGGATAGAGAACCAGAGGGGAAATTGAATGGTTCATTTTGGTAGAATTAAGTCAATGAAAATTGCTCAGGTTCAATTTTACCAGTTTCTCCAAATCAGAAATCTCACCTGCATTTCTCACCTCTCCTTTCTCTGAACCAGGCTGAAACACTTTGGCTGCAAACTTGTGTCATACACATGTGTAAGGAACTTCATTTTTTGTCTTTTTTTTTTTTTTTGGTCATTGTGCCATAGAAGTTCATGGCTGTGTTGGCAGAATTCTACATGTTTAACCATTCTGCATTGGCCTAAATCTTGCTATTGAAGCAACTGGATTTCCCTCTGTATTGACTCACCATTTAATAACAGATTCAGGGAGTCTACTCTATCAACAGGACTCCAACCCTGCAATTGTATATTCTTGGGACATGTGTTTCTGTACAACAGTGCCTCCAATGTACCACTTGATATGTAGGGAGAAGGTCAGAAAAGTTCAAGCACAGAATGCACTCAGGCTTGCCAGAGAGATTAAAAGCAATAAAAAAGGCTTTTTTAGATATGTCTGCAGCAAAAGGAAAAAAAAAGGAAATGATAGGGTCACTACATGGATAAGATGGCAAAATACTAATAGGAGGAAAGGCAGAACTACTCAACACCTTCTTTATCTAAGTTTTCTCCCAAAAGGATAGAAGTACTCAACCTGGGGGATGGGGAGCGGAGCGGGGGGAATGCAGCACAGAAAAGGTAGAGAAGTAGTACAGGAATACCTGGCTACACTAGATGAATTCAAATCTCCAGGGCCAGATGAATTACATCTGAAGATTTTAAAAAAAACAACTGGCAGAAGTAATTTCAGAACCATTCGCAAGAATCTTTGAGAACTCATGGGGAACAGGAGAGGTCCCAGTGGACTGGAGGAGGGCATATGTTGTCCCCATCTTCAAAAAGGGAAAAAAAGAGGACCCAAATAATGATTGCTCCATCAGCCTGACATTAATACCAGGAAAGATCCTACAGCAGATCATTAAACAGTCAGTTTGTAATTACTTAGAAAGCAATGCCTTAATCACTAAAATCACTAAAAGTCAACATGCATTTCTCAAAAACAAGTCATGCCAGACTAATCTTATCTCTTTTTATGATAGAATTACAAGACTTTGACAAAGTTCCCCACAACATTCTTGCAAAGAAACTAGTAAAATGCAGGTGGGACAATGCTACTGTTAGGTAAATTTGTAATTGTTGACCAACTGAACCCAAAGGGTGCTCACCAATGGCTGCTTTTTATCCTGGAGGGAAGTGACTAGTGGGTGCCAGAGGGTTCTGTCCTCGGCCCAGTGCTATTCAACATCTTCATCAATGAGTTGGATGAAGGAATAGAGGGCATTCTTATCAAATTTGCAGATGACACCAAGTTGGAAGGGTGGCTAATATGCCAGAGGACAGGATCAAAATTCAAAATGACCTTGACATATTGGAGAGCTGGGTCAAAGCTAACAAAATGAATTTCAACAGAGAGAAATGTAAGGTCCTGCACTTAAGCAGAAAAAAATGGAATGCACAAATATAAAACAGCAGACATGTGGCTGGATAACAGTACATGTGAAATGGATCTAGGAGTCCTGGTTGACCACAAGCTGAACATGAGTCAGCAGTGTGATATGGCAGCCAAGGAAGCCAATGCGATTCTTGGTTGCATCACAATAGGAGTTTGGTGTCTAAATCAAGGGAGGTAATGGTACCACTCTGTTCTGCTTTGGTTAGATCTCATCTGGGCTACTGTGTCCAGTTCTGGGCACCTCATTTCAAGAACAATATGGACAAGCTGGAGTGTGTCCAGAGGAGGGCAACCAAAATGGTGAAGGGTCTTGAAGCCATGCTCTATGAGGAGCAGGTTAGGGAGCTAGATATGTTTTGTCTGCGGAAGAGAAGGTTAAGAGGGGACATGATAGCCATGTTTAAATATTTGAAGGGATGTCATGTTGAGGAGGGAGCGGGCTTGTTTTCCATTGCTCCAAAGACTAGGACAAGGAATAGTAGATTCCACCTGAACTTAAGGAAGAGCTTCCTGACAATCAGAGCTGTTCAGCAGTGGAATCTGCTGCCTCAGAGTGTGACGGAGTCTCCTTCTTTGAAGGTTTTTAAGCAGAGGCTGGATGGCCATCTGTCAGGAGTGCTTTGATGGGTGTTCCTGCATGGCAGGGAGTTGGACTAGATGATCCCTACGGTCTCTTCCAACTCTGTGATTCTACGATTCTATGAGAAACAGCAACCGTGCATCCTACTGCACTATGGGACAATAAACAGGCACACTGGCACGTACAATACTGTTTGCACAGTTATGTTATTCAGTACAACCACTAAAAGCACAATGTGTATTTTAACCACTGCATCATACCCACCAACTCTCTCAGTTAGGCAAGGACTGTCCCAATTAATCCTTTGTGGTCCTTTTTTTCTAGTTGCTTTTAAATTACCCCAGTTTCTTTCTCCTCCTTTCACTTTCCCCCTTAGTCCTCAGCTGACACCAATTGCTAGAAATTTAATGGAGCCTTGCCCTTCCCAGGAGGCTCAGACAAAAGCAAATTGCTGTAGCCTGTGTGCTCTTTTTCATTAATAACTTTTACCATCTTGATCATATTCGTATGTTGCCTGGGTATGCTGTCTCTGTTTTCATCTGTGAAATGGTGGATAGTAAACTGTATTATCTTCTCACAGAGAAGTCTGTGTACAGTTTAAATGTGTGCTTCCAATTGTGTGTTGCATCCAATTTATGCTATTTTTCTCCACTGATTAAAGTTTATTTGTGCACATGTTCATCTAATGACTACATTTGAGCCCTTCATATCTTAAAATATTTGTTCCGTGTTCAATTTATTTCTTGAATATGCCATGCAAGCTTTGCAGCTTTGCAAATTCTTCCGCCAAGTTATACTTCTTATTCTGAATCTTGAGAGGTATGGAAAACAATACTTCAGTGAAGATTGTCAAATCCAATGCAATCCATTTCTAACCCCGGGTGCAGGGATGACTGGCTTGTTGGAGCAGGGAGCGCTCTGCATTGCAACATTTTGTTGCAGGTCACACTTGTAAACTGTCAGAAATGCCTTTTTCTGTTGCTGTACCTGACCTAAATTACTCATCTAGTTACATGATAAAACAGTTGACGCTGGTGTTTTAGCAACCTGACACCTCTTGTAGTCTGTGAACTGAATTGTTCCATAAACGCCTTCTGCATCACACTTTCATAGCAATGAACCTATGCGGGCCCATCTGCAACAAATCCATCAACACTATGTTGCAAAGTCTCCATCTGTGGCCACAGCAAGATCCCCAGGATTCTAAGCAGTGCAAATAATATCAAGAAACCCAAAGTGGAAATGATAAGGCATAGCAGGTTAGAGAAAATGGGTGCGAGAGTTAGGTTAATACTGTGCAATCCAATGCAACCTGACACAGCAGTAAAGCCCAAGTAAACTTCAATAGGGCTAGGCTGCATATATACTTTTCTGTGACCAGATTGGCTCTACATTGATTTGACAGGAGGTCAGTTTTTGGACTAGTACTGCTTTTGAATTAGTATTCCCATGTTGGCAGAATGAACTCTTTCTTCTGTTTACCACTATTATTACTAGTAACCAATCAAATTGATGAAATGAATAGGGCAGGATTTGGGGGCTCTTTGGACTCCTTACATTGGCCATTAGAACTCCACAATCCCTTATGATTGGTCATGGAAGATGGGGATTCCGGGAACTGAAGCTGAAAGCATCTGCAGAGCCAAATGTTCCCCACTGCTAACAACGTGATTGTTGTTCATGCCCCAGGGCCACATTCATTCCTCAGCCTTTCTTACCAAACTGTTGAAGCACTAGAATATGCCTCCCTCCTTTATTTAATGTGCTGGTTGCTAGAAATACAAATAGATCTGAGAAGACAATGTTGCAGGAAGTAATGATGTCTGATGACCAACAAGGGACACCAGTGGCTCCCCAAAGTTCGGGAGGAGGATGGGCGATTTTTCCTAATCCCTTTCTATAAGGAAAGGACATAATAAAGGAGTTTTCTTCCAAGGTAATAATTACTGGGACCCCAATCACACATACCTTCCCCTCCTTTTCAACATTCAATCCATATTCTTTCTGGCAAAGAAGGACAAGAAGGGAAGACAAAAAGCTTCAGATATGAGACATTCTGCTAAAACAAAGGTGAGAACTGTGTAGACTGCCTGAGGCCCCAAGGGGCCTTCTAATCCCCCCCTTAACTCTTGCCCCTTACAATTTTCATTCTATAACTGAGTGTCTCTGGTGTGTGCGTGTGTGTGTGTGTGTGAAATACCCACTAAAGTCAGCTTTAGACTTTCCACGTTCTTTTGGAGCCCACACCCCAAAACAGTTTTTTTAAAAAATTTAAAGGTGGTTGTGACGGAGTTCTAGGGGTGTGGCTATCGTGAATGCCAGAGCAGCTTGGAAACCAGTTGCCAGGGAACTAGCATAGCCCTCAGAAGAGAAACTCATTCTAGTAGTATGTTGGAGGGCTGGTGGCTGAAAGGAAAATATATATATGTAAAGGCCAACCCTCATTGTCTCATGTGAGTCCTTCAGTGAGAAAGAACTCTGAAGTAATGTCCCTTAATCAGCCAGAGAAGCTGTCTGTGCGGGAAGGATTTAATTCTCAGGGAAAGCCTAAAGAGAGGCAGAAGAGGAATTATAAACCATTATAGAATCTGGTCAGAAGGTTGAGCCTTCAGTGAGAGTGTAGCCAAAGGGCTGTTTATGACACTTGTGTTTATATGAGAGTTTAACTTCTCATATAAACAAAGTGTCATAGAGGGAAATAGAGGGAAACTGATTAAAAGGACTCTGAAGACCTATATGAGCTTTGAAATGCATATGAACTCCAATACTTCATTCTGCATGTTATTTTAGTAAGTATTACAGTTTATTGTTATAAATACTGACTTGGCTGAATTGTATACAGTATTTAAAGAAACACACTATCACAGAACTATTAAGGGGCTCTAAATTACCATTGAAAGATCTCACCCTTTTCCCCAAAGGTGGTGTGATAAAGAAGGAAGGCAGAGCTGTATGGAAAGGACAGGGTGCCTTATCAGTCTGGGGAACTGCCATACCAATCTAAGAGAGATTGTCACAGTGGCCAAAAGTGATGAAACACCAAAATGGCCTCCAGAGTCCTCCACAGCTCTGAGAGATCTAAAAATGGCAATGTGCAACCCCCTGGGCTTCAGATTGTGCCCACCCTGCTATGAAAGATGATTTAAATAAGTATAAGAGAGTTTGTGGTATAATGGTTTGAGGGCTGGACTAGAACTGTGGCACATCAGGATTTGAATTCCTGCTCTGCTATAGAAGATCACTGGGTAACCTTGGGCAAATCCTGCTCTCTCCAAAGATCTAAATGGCAAATCCCCTCAGAGCAAATATTGGCAAGAAAACCTTGTGACAAGCTTACCTTAGGTTTGCAACAAGTTGGAAGTAACTTGATGGCAGACAAGAAAAACAAGAAGATAAAGTTAATGTAAAGTGAAGCAGGAAAGTAGGGGTAAAGGTTAAGCCTGAAAGAGGGGAAATTCTAGTTTGTTAAAATACCAAAATTCTCCTTCCTTCCTTCCTTTCTTTTCTTTTCTTTTCTTTTCTTTTCTTTTCTTTTCTTTTCTTTTCTTTCTTTCTTTCTTTCTTTCTTTCTTTCAGCACATCCTCCTTTCCTTAACCATTTCTTCCAAATGGAGTTTTCTTAAAGTTTCACTTCACTGTATGCATTCAACAGCAGCATTCCCAAGATAAAATCATTTTTAGCAATTACATTAAAATGGTATTAATGTTTTCAAATCCACTTCCTATTTTTTTCCTGCTGGAAACTCTGCCAAGCATACTCTTCAACAGACACTAAAATAATTTGGATAGTTGATGTAGAGTCCAAAATTTTTCAGTGGAAAATTGCCAGAATTGACATCTGCGAGAAAGTGGGCAATTTTTTATCATCCTTAGACACTGTGTCCTCTTGTCCGATATTTTCCTATCTCCAAGTGCCTTTTTCTTGGGAAGTTATTCTGCTGTACTGGTGAAGCAGATGCCAGAATCTACTTAACCCTTTCATCACTGCCAAGATCTATGCCCATGCAGATGGTTTCACTGGCATGTCTATGAATCGGGGCTCTTACAATATGCAATTTGTGATAATAAGTTAAGCCACTGCAAATTGACCCAAGCACTTTATATGTTCAAAATAAAGGATACTTAATATTCTGGTTTACTAGGTAGCAACCCATTTATGTCAACACAATCTGCACAAGTATCTGAAGACACCTCTGATCAGCTTTCATTCAGATCTTCTATATAAGACATCTAGTTTCCCCCCAAACTAGATGTCTTATATAGAAGATCTGAATGAAAGCTGATTTTATCTGTTAAAATCTGTTGATTTTAAAATGTGTTCTTTTCTTGGCTTTTTCTATACAAAATACAGAATATGTGTTTTTGTTTTGTTGTTTTGTTTATTAAAAATAAGAAAACATCCAGGGAACTGAATCAATAATTTTCCTTCTGGTGGAAGATGTCCTCTGTTGATAGAAGGACAGACACACATGTAAATCTTCTGCTACTACCTTTGGTGGAAAGGTGGGATAGAAATGTAATTTATCTAGAAATACAACAAATGCCAAGAGCAATACAGCATTGCTTGGCTTCACAAAAGCACATATCCTCCAATATTTCACAGACAAAAACTGGGATACATGTGGCTGAGCAATGTCAGAGTATGGTCAAGATGGAAAAATGTATTAATGAGGAAGAACACAAAACTAGGAGAGGATAAAGCAGTTTGCCATTGCCTGTGCATACTGGGAAGGGCAAGATTCCATCCTCTCATCTCCCCTCCCCACTGCTAAGTGGTGCCAAGTTACTTTTGCACTTTGAAATTAGTGTGCAGCATCTGAAGTTTGGTAAGGACAAAAGCGGAAAGGTGGTAGGAGAGAAAAACTGGAAGACTGAAACTGGAACAGCTGAAAATTTGGGATAACAGAGGATTAATCAGGACTGTGCCTGTCAAAGAAGGACAACTGTAAGGTATGGAAACATAAGGTAGTGGGTATGGGAGCAAGGAGAGAGGCAGAAAACCACACAAAATGTATCCTGTTCTTCATACATCTGGCCACATACTGTAAACATTACCTATACTTATAACTGAAAACTGTGCTGTTGGTAGTCTGAATATCCTGCTTTACTCAGTAAAACAACTGGCTGGGCTAGATTTTTACCCCTTCTGGTTGGTTGGCAGCTCTATTGAATGTCACCATTTTTGCAACTATGGTAAACACAGTAGCATTTTGTAAAAATGCATACTTTGTGGTAGGAAATGTTCAAATTAGTTCCACAGTATTTCTTAATAGAATAGACAACCACCTTCTGAAGATGGCATTTTAATCCGCAGTATGTAGAAAAGCTTGACGTTCACAATATTTAGGATGAAATCTACTACTAATTGATAGTTCAACAGTTCTGGTCCAGAATGTGTGGATTTTGGCTTTAGTCAATTTAATTTCTCATAGAAGTCTTGCCAATAAATTTCCTGGGCACAGAACAGTAGGAACATTTTTTTTTTCAAACACACATCAAAGGGTGTGTGGTCAGAGAATTAGTCAAAGAGGATAAAATGTACACTGATTTTTCTTATCAGAGACATTGTGTCTTCACTGCTTTGTTGAACAAGACCATTGAGAATAAGGGGTATTTAAAGTTCTTTCTTGGATGGCATATGCTGTCCAGGAACATTTGTACTAATTGGTATGTTCAATGATAGTATGCAGGGTGTTTAACCTGATTTAGGGATGGGACAAATGTTCAAGACAAGAGCTCTCCAACTCCACAAGTAAAACAGACACAAGTAGTAGCATCAAACAGTTGGAAGGGATTTTAAAGGTACTTTGGTCCTGCAACTCACTCACTGGAGGATGCTGGATGCCATTACAGGATTCCTTCAACCAGAATGCTAGATGCAAATAAATATCTCTGGCAAAGTGCCATCCATTCATTACTTCAGGGTTAGCAAGTGTGTGGTCCATTCGATGGGTGTGTTTTAAAGACCTCTAGAGGCCAATCTCTCATCACTCCCCTTAAAAAAATTCTTGCCAAAATTGGCAGCTCACATCTTCAAAGGCTTCCTCCAGTGAGCAAGGTGCTGGACCAGAGTACCTTGAAATGTTCCTTTTAGATGCCGTTTCTTCCCATATTGGGTTGTTTTCCATATTCACTGGCAGATTCCTGTTGGAATCTGAATGGATTTTATTTCCATAACACCTGTTGCTAGTGATTTTTTTTCCCTCAAAGATGGTTTGAGGACAGCCTCCCCTTCACTTTCTAAAATAGTGGGTGCATTGTCAAAAGGTTCTTTCTTTAAAGAAATCTGTCATCCTTTCACCTCTTTTATAAAGTTTTTCAATGTATGGCTTCCATTGTCTTTTTATTTTGTCCTGATTATATAACATATTCTCTATTAAACACATAGTATACCCAGTCTTGGGGACTTTCCTTTCCTTTCCTCCATTCTATCTCTTTGCTTAATCGTTTGTTCAAATCTAATGTATTCTTTACTATCTTTATTATTATTTCTCCAATTCCTTGTCCACTGCTCTAACTGAATATAATTAAACCATGACATCTTAGTATCCTGCAATCTCATCTTCTGTTTTATCTTTATTCATCATTATATTCATCCAATCTTTTAACTTATTTATTTTCTGGTTCTTTAATTCCTTCTCTAATTCATCTCCCAAATTCTTTGGAATTTTTTTCCATCTTCACTACTGGGGTTAATGGTGAAATAGCTAGCGTTAATTTTTCCTTATTTTTCTTCCAAATTTCTAATATATTCTTCAAAAAGGAGTTTTCTTTTTTAAAATTTTTTTTTATTTTATTTTATTGATTATACAGAAAGGAAAAAAAACCACAAACACAAAAATAAAACACCATGTGATACAACTAACAAAAAAACAAAAAATTTCAACCAAAAGCAAACTTACATTATTATTTCTCTCTTATATAATTACAATCAAAAACTTATTCAGCTTATTCTATATCATAGTACTTATATATTTTTATTACCTATCTCTGATTCTTATTCTCATTATACTCATTATTATTATAGCAATATCATTCTTAATTCTATATTTTTCCCTTAAATTTAATCTAATGCTACTACTAAATATAATCTTATTATTTAACATATTAAACTATCTCTAAAGGTAAACCCACTCCCCAAAGCCGATTATATTTTAACTTACTTTTTGTTTTTGTTTTTTTTTGTTTTACAAAATTAAACAACTCAACTCCAATTTAAACAAAACACGACATTATTATCACAAAAAAAGGTAAATAAACCCACCCCCCAGAGCCAACTTTTTATTTAATCCATTTTCCAAAATTGCCATTCTTCTTGTGAAAGGGTAGCTTTACCATCAAAGCTTTTTCCAAAAAAGGAGTTTTCTACTTTTTCTAATTTCTCTCTTACCAAAGTTCCAAAAAAAAAAAAAAAAAATGTTGCTAATCTTCTCTCAATTTCTGTTGTTTCCATCTCTAACCATCCTAAATCCCCTTTTCCGAAGACTCCATCTATAATATATCTCAATTGATTTGCTTTATAATACCATTTTAAATTTGGGAGGCCCAATACACCTTCTTTTTGGGGTTTGTACCAAAATTTATTATTGATCCCCACTTTCCTATTCCCATTACAAAAATTATTCACTAGTAATTGCCACTTTTTCAATTCTATTTCTGATATTTTTATTGGTAACAGCCTAAATAAAAAAATTAATCGTAGTTAATATTTTCATTTTTACTAATGCAATTCTTCCAAACCATGATAACTTAATATTTTTATATTCCTCTAATTTCTGTTTCAATCCTTGTCTGAATTTATTATAATTTCTTTCCTCAGATCTTTGTAGATTTTTTGTGATATTTATTCATGAATATTTGATTGTTTCTTTTAATATCTATTTTTCCTTCCTTTAAAAAATCTTGCTCTTCCATCTTAGTGTCTTGAGACTTTTCCACACTACACTGTTATAGTGCTATTATTCCACTTTCAACATTCTGTGGAATCCTGGGGTTTGCAATTGAGGGATTGGCCTTTAGAATTCTCAGCCAGAGAGCTCTTTGGCCTCAATAAACTGCAAACCCCAGGATTCCACAGAATGTTGAAAGTGGAATAATAGCACTATAACAGTGTAGTGCGGAAAGACCCTTGGTTTAAAGGCACTTTTTTCATGGACAACACTTTATTACTTCAAAGAAAAGTCATGCTCTATTGCCAGCAAGAGACAAAGGAAGGAAGGAGGGAGGGAAAGGGAAAAAGAAAAGGTAGAAATAAGAAATATCAGTGGCCTGAGGTTTAGTTCAGCCAACACTGAACATCCAACTGTTCCCAAGGTGTTTGTTCACCCAGCTATTTCCTCTATGGACAACAAGGAAACTGGGGAGTGGGGCAAATGAACATTTCACCAGCAAGATCCCTGGCTAATTTCTGAGAGTGCAATGCTATTTACATCAACGCAGCTCAATGAAGCAGGCAAAGAACTGTATGCTATGGTTGGCATCCTGTTCAGTAGTTACAAAAGCATAAGCTGGATGTATGATCTCATAAATGCTGAGGATTCATGTTTAAGATCTTCAGTGACTGAACACAATCTCAAATATACTTTTTGGTCTGGTAGCATCCCAGTTAAAGAGTTTCTGGGGTGCTCTTGATTGGGACACTGGGACATGACTTCTGGCATTCTCTCCCAGTCACAGGGCACCCTGCGACAAGTAGTTGTGACAGGAACCTGAGAAGGTCTCCCCAGCTGCCTAATCTTAATGTGCCCCATAACCAGGAGACCACTGAAGAAGTTGGCTGAGATCCTGCATCAAACTAGTAGCCATGATGTCATGCCTATGCTTTATTATCCCCATCTCAGCCCCAAAACCTTCCTTAAAAGCAGACAGCCATCCAGAACAACAGACGTCTGTGCTGCTGGTGAGCAGGGTGCTGCAGGATGATGTAGCCATTCCCCTCCCACCAGCAAGCAGTGTTGCAAGGATCAGAAGCAGAGATACGAACAAGCTCCTCGTGTCATCATGCAGCACCCCACTCATCAGCAGCGCAGACTTCCATTGCTCAGGATGGCTACCTGGTTTTTCAAGTAGGTTCTAGGGCCATTTGCAGTTGTGGCAACAGTACCATGACCCTAAAGCAATTACAATTTCCCAAGTCTAGCTTACAGCATTTTAAGTGACTAATGGGATACAAGCCATCATCTCTCAGTGCTCCAATCAGCAGTGCTTTGGAAACCCTGGGCTAGGGGGCCAACAGGCTTAAAAGTAGGTTTTTGGGGGATGGCATTGTCCTATTTGAGAGCCAGCATGGTGTAGTAGTTTGACCTTTGGACCACGACCCTGGAGACCAGGGTTCAATTCCCCACTCAGCTACGGAAACCCAGCAGATGATCTTGAGCCCCTGAAAGCCTATGATAGGTTTGCCTGAGGAATGCCATAAGTTGGAAACAACTTGAAGGCACACAGATGTAACTACGACAGCCAAACTCCATCATTGTAGTTAGCTCTGATGATTCAGGATCTTGGCCTACAGGTTCCTTAAGATTTGGTGCCTCATAAATGTTTATCCTCCCTGCCCCCTCCTCTTCCTCCTATCTCCTTCTCCTTCCTTTTTGGCACTTAAAAAAAAAGAAAAGAAAAGAAAATCAGTACCTTTGTTTCCCCCATTTCCTTTCCCTCCCCCTCCTCCCTCCTTCTCTCTTGGTGGCCATTAACTACACTGACAGGTTGTCAGGCTGAAATAAGGAAATAAAACACTTAAACATTGTTTCGTGATGTATGCATTCATCTCTTCTGCCAAATACAGATATTGAGGAGATGCTTCACTCCTGTCAGCTTGCAAAATTATACCCCAAGCTCACATAGCAACACAGCGTTTAAGCTTTTCATGTATACCTGATCTGTCTTCCCGAGCCGATGTTCGTTGGAGTGCTGCTCTCATGGAAGCCTTGAGGCCTGAGGATTCGAGGAACACACATTCACATAGTTTTTGTGATCTTTCAATTTTTGTTTTGATTTTCAAAAAACACAAGGAGCTGGAGTGCTTGATGTATGTTTGATGTACGCTTCCATTTGTGTATGCATGTGTTCGTGTGCTTGTGCGTGTATACACATATACATACAAGAGTTCACAAGGATGTATAGCTCTACGTCCACTCACACAGTGATCTGATAGGAATAAAACTTTATTGTTGTGTATCAATCTTTCATCTGTGCATTATACTTCCATAAGGCACAAAGGAGCATAATGACCAGTGTTGTGGGTAAAAAGTTTTCCAAGCATTTAGTGTTTTGCTTCTGATTTCCTGAGCAATTCTAAACAAGCCATCCTGTCTTCTTGCAAGAACTGTGTCAAAAGTCAGCAAGATAACTCACTGAGAACTTGCATTTGTTTACAGAAAATATTAGAATGAGCTGTTCTCTGATCCTTTGTTTTTTTTAATTTATGATAAGCATCTTGTACACATTTTCTATCCCTTTGGAAGCTCTATAAAAATCCTGATGTTTCAACAGAGCTTTGTCCATCTGATCAGACTTCTGTTGCAGCCAAGCTGCAGCAGGAGCTGAGAAGATGCTCCCTCTTGGTCAAGAATAATTCTGCGTGTATGTCTGTTTATGTGTCTCTGTGATTGAGTGCAACTCTTTCCCAACCTGATTCAGGGCCCAATCTCAGCTCCATGTTTATATACCTAGGAAACAAGGGTGGACTGATATTTCAGTCACTCCCAACACCAGTACCCACACAGACACCCATATTTCATCAGGAACACAAGACCTGAAAGAGGGAGCATTGCATTGCAACAAAATACAGGCATACTTCAGTCAAGAAATCCTCTGACAAAGAAGCTCCTTTTTTGTAAAAGCCCACCTTCTCTCTTCTTCTTTGTCCTCTGCCTAGCTGGGAGATTTTTAGCAGCATTGGCAGTACAGTGAAGGAGGGCTGAGGAAAATAGACTTTCAGTATCAGGTTTTAGCCATGTGTCGGCAGTAAATGATGCAATATAGTTTAAGATGGGAAAGAAAGGGATTCCATCCTGGCCTCCTTGGGGAAGGAGTTCCAAAGTCTAGGAGCAGCCACTGAGAAGGCCTCTTCTTTGTACCCACCAAACAAACCAGAGAAAGTTGTGGGATAGAGAGAAGGACCTGTCCATAAAGTCTTAGAGCTCTACTGGTTCAAAAAGGGAGATACAATCCTTCAAGTAGCCTGGACCTAAGCTGTATAAGGTTTTGTAGGTCATCACCAGCACTATGAAACAGAGCAAATGGGAAGACTGAGGTTTGGTCGTATAAGTTACTTGGATTGCATTTGTTTCTAACATCTCTGCTTACTGGGAGAAATCTCTATATATTCCTCTCTCACCAAACCACTAGCTTTGGAGGGTTTCCTATTAACATTTTTCTCACTATGCGTGGGTAAGATTCTTTTCTTTATGTTTCATTCTCCCGCCTTGGGTTTCCTCATGTGTTCACTCCAGGGAAGTGTGAGACTGTGTCAGTGAGTCCTATCCATTACCACACTTCCAACCTGGGCCAAGAAATTGTAATGGTTAACAGGAGTTGCTCTGCATGTATGTGTGTGTGTGTGCATACACACATATTTTTATCAATGGACACCCTTGTTGGACTACAGCTAAGGGAATGTAGTCCAGCAAGGGTGTCCATCGATAAAAATACGTGTGTATGCGCGCACGCACGCACACACAGACAGAGCAACTCCTGTTAACCACTACAATTTCTTGTTGTGCTTTTCCCTCTGGCCTATAAGGGATGTATATAGGTATGTATTTAACAGTGTGTCTTTCTCCCAAGACTGAACACAAGGTGGCTCACAACATATGTTAAAACAAAATACAGCTACAAATCAATCATAAAAGCAAAGAGCAAAACACTTTAAGTAAACTATCTTATTAAAAATAGTATTAATTTAACACATAGCAATCAGGCTAAAAGTACCGCATCTTTCCTCATGAAAGACCTTCCTACCATAACTAGTTAACACCTAAATGCTTGTCTAAATAAAAAGGAGATGACGAAAGGACAGCAAAGAGGAAGTCAATCTAGCTTCCTGTAGGAAGGCGTTCCACACCCTCAGAGCATTCACCAAGAAAGTCTTGTCAGGTAGCAAGGGTGAGAAAGAGAAAATTACTGGCTCTCTAGCTAGCAAGTACTCAGGTGATAAAAACGAGGACAAAGAAGAACAGATAACTACACTGCAGAGAAAACAGACTTGGTCAGGAAGGGGAACCACTAAGGGTATCTTGTCCAATGGATCTCCAAAATCTAGAGCTGGTACTGTTTTGCCAGCTGTGCAATGGGAACTGGTGCACATGCATAAGCCAGTTAAGATCTCCTGCCACACAGAGCTCTACATGTGTACATCTTTATGTTGCAGAGCACCTTCCCACAGTTGCCAAAAGCTTTGCAGGAGGAAGCCATGGCCAGCCAGAAGAAGCTGGTGGCTTCCATGTTATTCAGGTAGTGAATTCATTGATTTGAAAGGAGTTGTCCAAGGTGCTGAACCTAGAGAAGGTATAAGGTTCAAGTCTCTAGAGAAGCCCACCAGGACCCTTTGAGGGAGGAAGGGAATCATCAGAAGACACTGTCCAAGGTAATCTCAAACCTGGAGCCAAGCTTGATCTTAACATGTTAATCCTTCATTATTCTTCAATATTCTATTTTTCTCAATCACATTGTATTCTGTTACAATCTACACTGCAAGTGTGTTTTTCATCTACTTTTTTGGATTATGAAATTTTCTAAAAACAGATTAATGGGGAAATGATGATGATGATAGATCTTTTGTTCTTTTGATTCAAGGAGAACTATTAGTCCTGCCTCGTGTATGCCAATGAATCTCTCTCTCCCTCTCTTTTTTTTTAGTCTCTTGCCCATTTCAGTAGATTCTGTCCTAAGCAGTTAAAAACACAGGAAAGTCACCTTCTGCATTACAACAACAAACATAAAACTATCTCTTTTGGCATTTATCTAGAAGACGCTACATCTGACCAGATTTAGGTGCTTTGCTTTGTTTTTTAAATGCTCTTGGGCAGTGCTTTTAGAAGGTAAAAACAGGCTAATGTGCTAGTTATCCATACTGAGTTCAGCACAGTTTACAACCTTACACAACATCAGCTAATATTTTGTCAGCCTCGAACTCCTGTCTGTGGGGAAAAGCAGAGATACGGTCACTGCTTGTTGCTTCCAGTGGGTGTTGCTGTGAACAAGCTTACCGAGAAACAGCAAGCAGAGATGGATGTAAGGATTGTAATAATAAGTTTTGCAGTGTGGAAATTTGCTTTATAGAGGCAATTAAGAAGTCACCACCATCAGGCTTGAAAGCAATAATTATCTTTCATCTTGCCTCTTTGTCTTTTTTCCCCTCTCCTTCGCTTATCTGCTCACTATAGACTACAAGAGATCTACATTGGATTATAATTGTTCTCTGCCCCTTTCTTGCAGATGGGTTGTTGCAGTGCAGAGAGTCCATCATCATACTGTCTACAGTCAACCAAACAGTCCCTTGAGACTCCTGTCAATGCTCCAAACATGAAAGATATATAGTGGATCCCTGCTATCCACTGGGATTTGGTTCAAGAATCCTGCCACTCACGGGTACCAAAAACTGTGGATGGTCAAGTCCTATTATACACAGCAGTGTAGTAAAATGAGGTTTCTTATATAAAATGGTAAACAATTCAAACAACTGCCAAAGAGAGACTGAGGATCTGTAAAATGGTGGAAGGCTACAACAGGGTATGTATTCATATCAGCATAGTGTCTGGCACGTGGCAAAATCAAGGTTTGCTTTTTTGTATTATTTTTTTTCAAATATTTCAAGCCATGGTTGGTTGAATCCATGGTTGCAGAACCCATAGATGCATATGGCCAGCTCTATGTAGATTTTTGGCTTTCATTCACCTCAAGATTTTTTATTTCTGTCTTTATATCTTGAATTTCCATACTGCTCAGCTAGCAGTATACAGCTGTGACAGTTTGCAATCATAAAAAAATCCAGAAAAATCAACAATGTAACAACCAAAGCATTAAGACAGTTGGTAATACTTTAATAGTTTACTCATGTCAACATGGTAAAGTATAAAACTGATTAAGAGAAACAACAATTTAATAATGAAATGCCTACCAGAATGGAAAGCTCTTAGCTGGGTGTCTCAATGAATATGTGAATGTCAGGTAAAGCTCTCCAAGGAGAACATTCCAAAGACAGGAGGAATTGCAGAGAAAGCTCTTTCCCTCATAGCTTCCTATCACACTGTTGTGGGTGGTAACATCCATCAAAGAAGCTCTAAGGATGATCTTAGTGATTAGATAGGCAAGTTTGAGAAAACAAGCTCTTTTAGGTAGACCGGTACCTATCATAGTCTACTTGAGCATTTACAAGAGGTATTGGTTCACACATTAACACAATAGGTATGTAATTCTTCACTAAGTTTCTTTGCAAAGCAAATAAAGAGTAATGTTAACAACTTTCATCCTGCTGTGAGAAAGTCCTCAAAACCCACAGTGTTTTCACAACCTGTTCTCAATTTATTCTGTGTAAAATGTTCACATGGTTGTTTTGTGCAGAAAACAACATTTTCTGCATAGGAAACAGCATTTTCTGTGCAGAAAATAATACTTCTATACAGAATATTATTTTCTGTGCAGGAAATACTGTTGCTTGCACAGAAAATGTTGTTTTCTACGCAATTCCACAACATGCAAGTTTTGTGCAGACTAGGTCCCTGTTACTGCATTTTCTTAGAGGAAACAGCATTTACTGCATAGTAAAAAAATATTATTTTCTATGCAGAAAATTCTGCATTCTGTGCAGGAAATGTTGTTTCCTACGCAAAAAGAAACATGTGCAAATTTTGTGCAGAATAGGTCCTGAACTGTGAAGATTCTTGTCAGTCCAGGATTCTGCTCATCAAGATCTATCAACACTCAACAAACATTTTTTCAACCATTTTCTGAATATTTTCAAATAGTCTTTCCACCCTTAACATAGAGAGAGAACATATTCAATAGGAAAAGAGACTTCCATCTCTGCCACTATGAACAAACACATATTGGGAGAAGAATTTTCTGTGCAATTTGGTACAGTAGGACCCCCGTATCTGCGGATTCATTATCCACTGATCCAGTTCTCCACGGTTGCCTCTCCATGGGGGCAGCGGGCAGGAGAGAAGCGAGGAGCATGGGATGGCACTCATCGCTGCCTCCTGCTCCAGGCCCAATCGCAGTGCTGGTGGGTGGGCGAGAAGCAAGGAGCGCAGAATTGCACTCATCATTGCCTCCTGCTCCTCGCCCTGGGACTGATCTTGGTGGCAGGCCAGTGGGAAAACAATGGGGATCGCAGGATCATGCTCCTCGCTGTTTTCCCTCTTCCTGCTTCCAGCCCTGGGTTGTTTGGGGTGGCGGCCAGTGGGAAAACAGTGGGGAGCGCAGGATCCCACGCTCACCACTGTTTTCCCACCAGCCGTTGCTGCAATATGGCCCGAGGCAGGTAGTGGGACAGGGCGTTTGGTACTATCCAAGGATTTCATTATCCACGGAGGGGCCTAGAAGCAATCCTCTGTGGATACAGGGGTCCTACTGCATACACATGTGCAAAAAGGGATGGACTGGTTGCATGAGATGGAGCATAGACCGTTGGAGTTATATTATCCTCAAGCGTTCAAAGTACTTCACATACATAACAAACAACATTTTAAGGTAGGACAATGATGTTATGCCCCTGTTATGGATGAAGGAGCTGAAAGAAGTGGCTTGCCTATTATTACTCATCCCGCTCATGTTGAAATGAAATTTTGAAACAGAGATTTCACAGCTCATCCTTTCAATCACGACACTTTGGTTTTTGCTAGCACTGAGGTTGACCACAGATGGTCAAATCAAACTGAAAATAAGAGACTTTACCATGTGATGATACCAAATGACAACTACCTCATGAAACTACAACGCTACTGTTGCTTACCAGAGATTAGTAAACTGGTACCTTCCAGTAATCTAGACAACACGTCCAGAACTCTGCAGGAATTATTTCCCCCTCTGCTGTATGTCAGATCTCACTGCTGAATTATCTCAGGTATTTATTGAAAATACAGCTTTTTCCTGGGGTTTTCCCCCAACCATGAGCTGTTACAAACTCTTTTGCATAATTGTATTATTCTGTTTGCTTTGCATTTTTTTAAAAATGGTTTTATTCTCTTGTTTTAAACTGCCTGGATATTTGTGAAAATAAGAAGTGGCATAGGGATATTTCTAATGCACATACAACTAAATACATAACAATATCAAAATCTCTGAATATTTGCCATGTTGGCTGGGGACAATGGGATGTGTGAAACATCCAAAAGACATCAAATTACTTATCTCCAGATAAGACCTAGATAGGTTGGATAGGCTAAACAGTGGCAACTGATGATTTCCTTGTCTGTAAAATTGGATTTTAATTGGACCTTTAATGGAGTTATCCAAAGTGCTGAAATGTATTTGGAGATAGGGTTTAGAACCTTGGATTCCTCCTTCAAAGTCAGGAGTAAAACAGAGCTGGTTCACTACCTACTGACATGGACGATACCAGCAACCATTGAGAAATGGTGCTTGAACAAAGTCACTCATGAGCTTCCATGTCTTGATGTTGTGGGGTGAGGGTGGGTTGAAACTTGAGAAGAGAAGGTTAAGAGGTGACATGATAGCCATGTTCAAATATTTGAAAGGAAGTTGTATGGAAGAGGGGGCAAGCTTATTTTCTGCTGCTCCAGAGCCCAGGACATGGAACAACAGCTTCAAACTACAGGAAGAGAGATTCTATTTAAACATTAGATTCTACCTAAACATTGACAGCAAGAGCAGTTTGACAGCGCAACGTGCTGCTGCCTTAGAGAGTGGTTCATAAACAGAGGCTGGCTCTGACAAGGGTGCTTTGATTGTATAGTCCTGTATGGCAGGGAGTTTGAATGGATGGCCCTTCCAACCCTATGATTCTATGATTTCAATACCCTGTCCCAGCCTTCTCCAACCTGGAGCCCTTTTAGGCTATCCATATAGCACTATGATTCCACCGCCATGGCTGCAGGCTATGGACTCCTGGGATTTTGTGAGTTTTGTGAGGAATTAGAAATCTCTGCCAGGGAGTTCCTCCCAAACTACAGATCCTAGGATTCCATAAGATTTAGCTACAAAACCTAAAGTGGAATCAAAGTACTATAATTGTGTCATGTGAAAGTGGTTCCCTGGGCCCTTAGATATGTTGATTACAACTTCTATGATTCCCAGTCTGAACTGGAATTCAGCTAAGGGAATGTTGCTCTTTCTATCAGATCACTTTGACACTGATCATTGTGAAACCTGATCATGCTTAAGCCAAAGATCATTTGATGTATGTAATTTTGGCTTGTATCTCAGTCAATCAAGGGAAAGAAGATGAAAAAGCAGGACAAAAAGACGAACTCAAAGGGACTGAAATCTGCTAAACTTTGCGACAATAGCTTCTGTACATTTATAGAGTATTTCAATAATGAGGTTTGAGGAGTAATGAGAACTAAGGCAAATGCTGCACTCTCCTCTGACGCTTCAGATAATTAAGAGGGCAAAGTATTAACTAGATTTGTGGGGTGGGGTGGAAGATGCTTCTGGTCTTTCTACAGCTAATGTGTCTGACTCCATCCAGCTTTTGCTAATCATTCTATCTTACTTATTAGATGGTATCACCCTTTTCCTGGAATTGGCACCTCCAGATTACCGTCCACTAGCCTATTGCTCATTTAGGAACTCAAAATGCTTGTACAGAACAAGTATCATTTTGGCTTTTTGGCAAAGATAATACCTAGATAATACCTAACACATACATCAGCACTGGTTAAATGTTGCATATCACTCACTTGCATCAGAACTTAGTGTGCCTTCTGCCCCCTTTTAGGGGGCTGATCCAGGATATTTTCCAATACCTTAGCAATAATAGGTAACAACATGCTGGAGATCTAATACGCATCCAGATGTTCTAAATGGACAACTGTGTAAGGCCAGAGGCTGGTTCCTCCCAACCCACTCCATAGGCCACACAATCTTACACAGGAAACCCCAATATCTTAACTTTCTTCTACAGCAGTGGTTCTCAACCTTCCTAATGCCACGACCCTTTAACACAGTTCCTTATGTTGTGGTGGCCCCCAACCATAAAATTATTTATTTATTATTTACAATGCCTCCCCCCTCAGGAAAGGCCACGTAGCCGGCCAGGAATGAGGGGGGCGGGCAGGGAGGGAAAGATGAGCCGCATGTCTCCCCCGGGAAAAAACTTCAAGAACCCACCCGGGCTCTGCTTCTGCTGCTCTCTTGTTTCTGCTGGGGAGGAGCAGTGTGAGAAAAGTTTCCAGAGTGTCGACCCTTCCCGGGGGGGGGGAGGAATCCCAGCGCCTTTGTCTTTTGCATCGGGCGGAGCTTGCCCCCCTGGAAAAGCGCTGCCTTGCAGCCCCCCAGCCCTTCCACAGCGTCCCCCTCTGTGGTGAGTAGGGCAGGGGCCGTGGTGAGGAGGGTGCCTGCTCCCCGTGCTGCCACCGCCTCCCCCCAAGCTGGCCCGTCAGATGGGAGCTTCTCCTGGTAGTGGAGAAGGGAAGCGATTTCAGTCCCTTCTGAACAGGGGGCAGGACGCGAGCACATGGCTTACGCTTGCGCACCACCCCTCCTGCTGTGGTGATGCTGTGGCTGCATGTGTTCCCGCCAAAGGGGGCAGGAGGACGTGAGCGTGTGGCTTGCACTTGCACACCAGCACTCCTGGGCCTTTTCCACACGTTACCTTATTGGGGAGGTGGGGGGTGCCGTTCGCGCAAGCAGGTTCTTGAGCGAGGCGCTCTCTTTGCTGCTCCTTCGTTCCACAGCTGGCTTCCTGGTCATGTGACCGCCCCGCCCCTTCCTCCCTCAGCACAGCCTACAGCTTCCAGGCTGCACTGCCAAAGGGGGCAGGAGGACGCGCTTGCGCTCCATCACCAAGGAGGGAATGGAGCCTAAGACCATCAGAAATACATATTTTCTGATGGTCTTAAGTGACCCCTGTGAAAGGGTCGTTCGAACCCCAAAGGGGTCACGACCCATAGGTTGAGAACCGCTGCTCTACAGTCTGTTACCATACCATATACCCCCCACTCTGCAGGATGTGCTATATTCCGAACTGGACATATTTATGGCTGAAACACGTTTGAAATCATGCTAGCTGTAAGCATATCTCAGATCAGGGTGACCTCAGATATGATCAGGTCATAAGTTCAGAGAGGATTAGAAAGGAAAGCGTAATGCTGATGAGCTTGGGATAGTGCTTTCAAAACCTGTAAGCTACAAGCACTCTTGAAAACAATAGAAGGTGAAACTGTCCAGATGAAGCAATAAACCTATGAGCACATCCCATGGAGCATATCCTATGGAGCATATCCTATGGAGACCTTCCCTATTCATACCACCTGACCAAAACATTAAGAGATTGTCAGGACTCCCATCAATGTTTTGTCACCTAGAGTTAAGACAATCAGTCCATTCCAGACTCCTTTGTCAACCCTGTGAGAAAGCCATTACCTTTTTGTTGTGCACCCTCCTTCAGGGCAGGAAATAGGTATAAAACCCCCAGCTCCAGCCCCAGTAAACTGTAGTACTTGAATGTAATACATAGTGCCCAGACTTCTGTTTCTTCTTGCTACCCTCAGACACGCTGTCTGTGCCACTCCACTTTATCCTTTTGCTTCAGGACTATAACCCTTTCCACTCACTCTCTCTCTATCCAACCTTTCTTTCCTCACCCTCTGATAGCCCTGTATGGTTCCTCAGAGTGTCTGGTTTCCTGTATGCTTGTTAATTCCCAATAAAATACTCTGTTTAATTTTTAATCAAGGTCCTCTCTACGGTTAGTACTGATATACACAGGTGAAAAGATCCTGCTGTTACCCGCCTTTTTCAGGCCTCCTTTGAGCTATAATTCCCCCAAATTCTAAGGAGCTGCTGGCATTATGGATGGACCTCAAAGTCGTGGACCTCTTAGGGTAACCAGTCCTTCTCAAAATGGTAGCAGAAAGTGATGTCACTTCCTTTTGCCATTTTGAGAGAGACTGCAATGGAAAACAGAGGAATTGGGGAGTATAGAGTTCTTGGATGGATTTTTACATATTTTCATGTATTTGAGGGCCTTCTACATTGTTTTGAAGCAAAAATTGCTCCAAATCACACTTCAAAAAAATTTGGGTGGATTCTTTAGGGGACTGGTGGGGGAGCTTCAGGTGCTAAAGCGGTGGGTTCCAGGATGCATGCTGTCCATAAACTGCTTTCCCTCCACTCGGTTCTAAACCAACATTTCAGAGGTGGAGGTGGGTGAACTGGCATCTCCATATACATCAGGGCTGTACCCCACTCTTGCAAATGCAACTATCATGGCTGAATGTGTTTCTGTGTCAACAGGGGGACTTTTCTTTCTGTACAACAGTGTATGCATCGGCTTTGTGCCTCATTTGAAAGTGAATTCACACTTCTGGCAGGCTTTCAGCAGCAGAATTCTTCTTGTAAATAAGGAGCATTCAAAATGTGCATCTTATTTCCAAACAGAACTGTGCCTTTCAGGAGGCTTCTCAGAGCAAGATTCCATTTGTAAACAAGGTGTGCATGGAGTGTCCATCTTGTTTACAAGTAAAACCACATTAACAAGGGGATTAGAGAAGCACAATTTCACTTGTAAACAAAGTGAACAAGGGACATTGGTCCTGTTTAAAGGAAAGTGGAGGTAGAGGGACTTTTTTAGCCATCTATGCAATTATGGCAGGAAAAAATTAGCATCAAGGGGATGGGAAGGAGAAAATAGGGAGTGCCTACAGTCACAGGTTGTGTACTGCTTACCTCCTTACCTCCTTTCTACAGTTAAAAATATGTATGCTCAAATAACAAATGGTCAATTGACAAGACAGACCTTGACCAGTTAATTGGCTGACATATAAATCTTAGATGTTTCAACTCTGGTTCATAAGTTCAACAACTCTTTACACAAAACCCCATGGGCAAACAGCCATGGGGACATAATTGATTTTCCTCTAGTGTGACCAAGCTTCTTGGATGTCACCTTATGGCATCATGTGCCCAATTTAAATGAAAGGTCCTGGTGCTCATGAAGTCCAGTAGCAAAAAGCTATTTGCACCAGTTCAGAAATTACATGATAAGCTTTTAGCTAGCAGCAATTTTAAAAACTGAAATAAGAAACATTTTATTTCTAACAAAGCATATCCTTAGCATTCTGCTATACCTTTAAAAAATCCTGTCTAATCATCTGGGGTTGGAGAACAGGGGGAAAAACTACCATTCCTTAGATCTTTTCACACTGCACAACTATGGGATTATAATCCCACTTTAACTGCCATGGCTGCATCCTATGGACTCCTGGGGTTTGTAGTTTGGTGAGACACTAGAGATCTCTGACTAAGGCCATTTCCGCACTGCACTCATATAGCACAATTATTCCACTTTCAACATCCTGTGGCATTCTGGGGTTTGTATTTTACTGAGGCCTAAGAGCTCTCTGGAGGAGAACTCCAAAGGCCCCTCCCTAAACTGCAAACCCCAGGATTCCATAGGATGTTGAAAGTGGAATAATCATGCTATAAGAATGTAGTGCGAAAATGGCCTAAGAATTCAAAGTACTCCTCCCTAAACTGCAAATCTCAAAATTCCACAGGATGGAACTATATAGCAGTTAAAGTAGAATCGCAGTGCTATAATTGTGTAGTGAGAAAGATCCACTGGTCTCCCCTGAGAAAATTGGTAAACTTAGCTGACAAGTCCATTTTAATAACCTTTGGATCATAACTGTATCGACAAGACTTTCTTGGGTCAATGTCAACCAGAGTATCAAGCCTAGAAGAATAAATGCATTAGGACTTGGTAAGATTAATAAGAAGTTATGAGTACAAATAAGGATGAATTAATTTTCTGATGATTCTGAAAACAGAATTAACTTTAGCACATATTTCTCAATTTAATACATATAGATGGCCCTTATTAGCATATATTTAGCTGTGGTAAGGAGGGGAGGAAATAGGTTCCAGTTTAGCTATGTCAAGTGAACATTTCGTCCTTGAAGCAGCGGTGATATACAGACACTACACACCACCCCAACCAAGAAATCCCACCAGGTTTATTGAAATGCTTCACTATAGCATGGCCTACTGGGCTGGCAGTGGAACCAGGTGAGTTGTAGTCCAATGTAACTGGAGGACACCAGGTTGAGAAGGCTGTGATACCATGACTCTCCAAATTCAGCTAAAATATTATTTTAGACACAAGCTCCTGGCCAATAAGACTAAGGCAATCTTCCCCATATCCTCTCATGGGGATTGCAGTCAAGCACATTCTGAGTTCATCATATAGGAAGAAGCTGGACGAGAAAATTCAGTGGTGTGGTAACTATCTATTTCAATTGCAATAAACATATCAGATTTTTTTTCTTTTTTTTGCAGTATCTGCCACTGCAACTATTTCATTTTGGCAGTGTTGCTACTTCCTCTTTTTCTGAAGTGCTTGTGTGCTTCTGGTTGGTCCGATGCAAGGATGTGTCTGTGTGAAGATTCATAACAAAGGTGTTTCGGTTACGTGGAATCCTGGGACTGGCAATTGAAGGAGTAACATTTAGAATTCTCAGCTAGGGATCTGCACTGCTTCATCAAACCCCAAACTCCAGAATTCCATCAGATGGAACCATGGCAATGAAAGCAGAATAATAGTGCTATAATTGTGTAGTGTGAATGGGCTCAAGGTTGCCTGTGATCCTCCCTAGTGTTATATCAGATGCTACCTGCAGATGTGCAACTGTAAGGCTCCTGTTCTTGTGCTTCTTTGTCTTCCAACTGAAGTGTAGTGGGATGGCCCTTAAAATAAAGTACTGTCCTTTGACAGGTCTTCAAATAAAAGAATATACTCTATAAAGCAATGCATATGGCCACTCTACTTTCTCTTCTCTCAGCAGGATATTCAGAGTTATAATTCTTTCTGGTTTACCATGAGAATTAGATTAGATCATGTTTTTGCACTCTGTACCATAGGCCACAGTGCTGTAGTGGTTTGAGTACTGGACTATGACCCTGGAGACCAGGGTCTGATTCTCTGCTTGGCCATGGAAACCCACTGAGTGACTTGGGTGCATCACACACTCTCAGCCCCAGAAAACCCCATGATAGTTTCGCCTTATGGTCTCCGTAAGTTGGAAATTACGTGAAGGCACAGAACAACACAACTAAAGATAAGCTACACTATGTGCTTGTTATTTTAGCTCTTTCTACACTGGCGTTCTAGATGGTGTATTTCAAAGACTTTCAGGTAGCATTTTACAAACAAATTCCAGGCAGCTTAAAATACAGTAGAATCAATTCAAAACAGACATCAGCCTCAGCATTTAATACAGGGGTAAAAAAGAAAGAGCAACATATGCCTTTCTAGGCCAGCCATGCCACTGTAATTTCTAAAATAGTTAAGAACAAGAAGTAGAAACAGAGACTAACCTATTTTCTTAAACTAAAAGTGGGCTAAAATCAAGTGATTTGGGGACCAAAGAACTTAAGAAAGAGTGATAAATGTACCTCTTGCAGAAAGGAGTTTCACACACGAGGTCAACCTATGAGGCCCTGTCTCTTAGGGTCTTTCTACACTACACTGTTATAGTGCTATTATTCCACTTTCAACATCCTGTGGAATTCTGGGGTTCGTAGTTTACTGAGGCCCAAGAGCTCTCTGGCTGAGAATTCTAAATGTCCCTCCCTAAACTGCAAACCCCGGGATTCCATAGGATGTTGAAAGTGGAGTAATAGCACTATAACAGTGTAATGCAGAAAGCCCTTATAAACTTTGTTGTCACGACTCTGCCTTACATGCATATAATTAGGTGTCTATAGCTGACTTAAGGTGGCCAATGACATCTGGAAATTGTGACAGAGTGAATAGAAGCCAACCATATTGAAGGAGGATTTTAAAAGATAGGAGACCAAATGAAACAAATAAAAAAAAGGTTACTGAAATTATATGGATGGACCATCACAAGGGAGATGGTGAATAGGACCAGTACACAAGCTGACTTAGAATCTAGGTGCCTCCGTTCTCTCTCCTATCCCATCCACCAACTCTGAGATGGAAAACATTTCCAAAGGAGAATCCTCGTAATAATGGAACAGGTTAGTATGTGTAAGGTAGGACAGGCAGAGGTGATTATTATGGTGGTTTCATTGTAGCCTTACAACAACCCCATTAGGTGGATTATGCTCCATGAAACAACCCCATTAGGTGGATTATGCTCCATGAAACTGCTTTCGTCTGAAGTCAAACCAAACCTAGAACTAGATCACTCTGCACTGTTGCATTTTGCTCTAACCAGCATTTCTACCCAGGAAAGGAAGAGCAATTACTTCCTAGCATGGAAGTGCCTACAACAACATTTTAATGCAATTAATTTTTATTAAAAACTTTAAAAGAACTGTGCTGGATCAGACCAAAAGGGCAATCTAATCCAGCATCACTTCTCACTGTGGCCAATCAGATGTCTATGGCAGCCTTAGACATGAGCCTACAACTACGGTACCCTTCCTGCTGCTTTGGATATTGGAGATAAAATACATCTATTTTGACAAGCAGACACTGATATTCTCATCTGTGAAATTTGTTCAGTTTCCTCTTTGATTTGGCAGCCATCGCCACTTTGTGTGGGAATACAGTTCTCTCTTCACATTCGCAAGTTTCACATTTGCAAATTTGATTATTCACAAGTCTGAAGGCTCCTCTCCCCATTTTCCTCCCCCACCATCCCTAGTGGGAGCAAGTGCACCACAGGATAATCCAGAGAGAGGACCTTTGGCCTACCAGGGGGGATGATCGTGGGCTGGACCTGCTCCGGCACTGGATGCTTTGCCGTGGGAAATTCTGGGATGGGTTAGCTCCGTTCCTGCAATCGCCACCCAGAAGGGATACCCACAATCTAAGCCTTGCTGAGCCGCGCTCAGATCACCAGCCTCCCTTCCAGGTGGTGATCCAAGAAAGGGTCTAACCTGCCCTGAGATCGCTGCCCAGAAGGGACACCTGTGGTCTGAGCAAAGTGGGCAAGGCTGCTCCGGCCTCATGCACTTTGCTCAGTCTCCCTTCCAGGTGGCAACCACAGGAAAGGGCTGAACTTGCCCTGCGCTGCCCAGAAGGGACACCCATGATCTGACCAAAGCGAATGAGGCCTCATGCCTCATGAACTTTGCTCAGATTCCTGGTCTCCCTTCCAGGTGGAGATCTGGGAAAGAGACTGACCTGACCTGCGATCACCGCCCAGAAGTGATGCCCATGATCTGAGCAAAGCAGGTGAGGCCATTCAGGCCTTGTGCACTTTGCTCAGATTCCCACTGTCTCTTCCAGGTGGCGATCTGGGAAAGGGCCTAAGCTGCCGCATGATCACCAGCCAGAAGGGAATCCTATGATCACCACAGTGGGATGGGGGAGATGGCTGATGGGGGGAAAGCTCTTTTACTCCCCATCAGCCATATCCTTAGTGGCAGCTCTGGGCACAATTGCCCCAGTGGCAGTGGAGAGAGTGAAATGGAGCAAAAAACCTTTCCTCCAAGTCCATATCTCCCCACTGGCAGCTCTAGGTGTAATTGACCCAGCAGCATTGGCGGGGGGGGAGGTGAGGAAAGAGCTTTCCTCCCTCTTCACATCTCTCCTCCAGCAGCTCATGGGTGATCGCCCCAGCCATGGTGGGTTTTCTCACTTTCACAGACTTTCTGCACACCTATCCCCCACTAATGTGGAGGACCTACTGTAAATCTCCTTATTTAACTATGCATCGTCCCACCATTCTTGTTCGCAAGATGACTCCAAGTTCCAATGCTGTAAGAGAAGGAGAATGGAACCCCACAAGCACTCTTTGTTTGTTTGTTTCTCTCTTTCTTTGTTTCTTATGACCCTTATATCCCAGCATAGGACCCAAGGTGACATACCAAAAAGGCTAAAATAAGATAAAGTGAAAAACCTGATAATATTAAACACCACAAAACAACTTATCATATTAAAACACCATTAAATTTTTAAAAGGGTAAAATCATTTAAAAATTAACAATCGTGTTAAAAATATGTGTTTCTTATATGCTTTTTGGGGCAGGGGGAAGGTCTTTTCCTGCTGGCAAAGGGAGAGCAGAGAGGGGGTCAGCCTAGCCTTCTGTGGAAATTCCATAGTCTGGGAACAGCCATCAAGAAGACCTTCTCCCACGCCCTTACTAGATGGGCCTTTGATAGTGGCAGGACTGAAAGAAACCCTTCCACATTCTTCACACAATACACAATGTTATACAACCTCTATGATGTCTCCCCTTACACATCTTTAAAAAAAAAAATTAAAAAGCATCAAATCCTGGAACCTACCCTTTTGATCAGATAATATCTCACTTCCAAATGATCTCTTCCAACTGTACCCCAGTGCAGGAACACAGTGTCCAAAAGAAAGGGGTAGCATTTGGGCAAAGGAGCTATATGGCGCAGAGTATATAGCAAAGTGCCAATTTTCTTACAATAACATTTACATATCACATTACTCCTTGAACAAAATACACTTACGAAGTGCCTGCAGTGTATATAAAAGGAATAATCATTCATCCTGAACATTAAACAATGTCAATGGGCACAATATAACCTTCCCTCTGGATTCTGTATGTTAGTTTAATGAGCTTTTAAGGGCAACAACAGCTCCAGCGACAATGACTCCATGCCCTAAGGTGTGCCTAGCTAAGCCACACGCCATCAAAGGGTTACAGGTGTTGGTGACAAAGCTCCATAAAGGTATCAGGCTGGAAAAGGATGCCCTTGAGATTATTTCAGGGCATAAGCAAGCTAGCAACACCAAGGATAGTGCCATGTTTTTCTTTAATGTTTATGAAAATCCACCCTTTATAAACGCTGTCCAGAGTGCTGTCCAGTGTGGGGTGATCCTTGCCAGCTCTGCATTTTGTTCTTATGCCAATAACGGGCTGTCAACTGAAGAGTTTATAAACTAGGCCTTCCTGGCTAACATGTTGATTGCAGAACCAATGGATACTTTGAGAAAAAGCATGCATGCAGGGTAGCCCATGTGGGTCTACATCACTTCGACATGCGGATATGGTTAAAAATCACATTTCATCTTTCATAGATTGACACCTCTAATCTTTAACTCCAAGTAGAGTGATTTATTAGCAGCATATAACACCTCTGCTGAAGGAATTGCACCAACTATAGCTATGTAAATCTTTGCTTCTTTTTCTCTCATATGCAGGAATGGATCATTACATTTTTCCCCTTTCTATTGGGCTAGTTTGCACATTTTTGTGCATTCGTCAGTGATTTTTACTACTAATTTTTAATTCATGTACTTTGTTTAACTCATGTATTCCCCACCATAGGTCCTATTCAGAGGAAAGGCAGGATATAAGTTGAATACATCCATACATATGTATGCATATGGCAGAAGCAGAGCTGTACATATAGCAAGACTGCACATTGCAGTTACACTCCTGGCACTGCATTTGTGCATTGTGCTTTGCAGCTGTGCACCAGGACTGCACACTGTACACTAAGGTCATGCATCCCACAATGTCCACCCAGTCACTGACATGTGTTGTGTAATGTTGTTATTCCTCATGGGGGTCATGTAGTGCTGGTATGGTGCATCTCTACATGCAAATATTTAAAGTACACTGAGGGGATGTAGGATTGCAGTCACTGTATGCTTTATTATTGTATATGCTACTTTGGAGCCCTGGTGGCGCAGTGGTTAAATGCCAGTACTGCAAGCCACAAGGTTGTGAGTTCGATCCTGCCCGGCTCCAAGGTTGACTCAGCCTTCCATCCTTTCTTAGGCCGGTAAAATGAGTACCCAGCTTGTTGGGGGCATGTATAGAAATGTTTCGAAATACATGCTATTTGTAAGTTGTTCGCCGCCTCGATCCATATGGAGAGGCGGGATACAAATAAATAATTAAAAGTAATTAAAATTAATTAAATTAAACCTCTGGATACTCAGGTTTTGAAAATAATTCATAAAAAAATAAACCATAAACTTAGGGATGGAGAACCTCCAGTCAACAAACTCCCGCTGTTATTACTGATCAGTGACTGGAAATAAGAGACACACTGGGGAGCTGTTTCATGGAACGGAGTGACAGCATGCAACCTGTCAGCAAAACAGGTTGTGCAGACTGTAATTTCTCATCAGCAGATAGCAAACTGAAGAAGATGTGCATGCATACATTCTAATAAGAGCGGAATAAGTTGACCTCTTGCACCATGTATCTTGTGTAAGGTCAGTCCATTCCTCCACATGATAGTACTCCATGCAAAGCTGCCTCCTTTGTCCCTACAGTTCATTTCCCTTCTACCAGCCAAGATTCCAGACAAAGCTTGAAATGAAAACAATCATGACAATTGTCCTGTACAATGCTAATGATGAATAATATTTGAATATTCACATACGTGGGTTTTTACACTGTACTATTATTGCAATATTTGATATTTGACAATACTTTACAGCAGTCATGCAGTGGCATTTAGTATCTGATAGTTATCTGTCAGCATTCTTTAAGAGACTTTACACGAAGCATGCCAAAGCAACTAAGATCACTTCTGAACTACACTGTTATAGTGCTATTATTCCACTTTCAACATCTTGTGGAATTCTGGGGTTTGTAGTTTATTGAGGCCAAAGAGCTCTCTGGCTGAGAATTCTAAAGGTCCCTCCCTAAACTGCAAACTCCAGGATTCCATAGGAGGTTGAAAGTGGGATAATAGCACTATAGCAATCTAGTGCAGAAATAGGGATGCCAAGAAATCTAAAGCATTTGCGTTTTCCCATTCAAAGTATGTCTTCGAATTTTGAACTCATCATTTTGTACCACAACCGAGTGGTAAACGTGGAGGATGCTAAACTTTAAATGTATATAAAAATTCACTTTGGATACAGATAGAATGAGTAGAGATAAGCTGCAGATGACCCCAAGGCAAGAACCTCAGGACCATCAGAGGACCATGAAGAAATTACTCTTTGGACTATAGGCCTCAGAATCCCATAGCCCATTCCAAGTTGTAGAACATAAGAATTTGAAGTCCAGAGAGTCATTACACTAGTTCTGAGCATCAGCAAAATGTTTCAGACACATATAATCCTGATCTTGCATGGGATGCGACTGACCTCTTTTATGACTTTTGTTCCTCCACTTAAATAGAGTCATGATGATGGCAAAGCTTAAGAAATGAAAATTAATTGCAAACATAGCAAATCAAGCTCCTCCTTCTTTGAACCTGTCTCTTCAGAGAAAACTGATCACAGCAGCATGAACAGTCATTTTGATGTGCAGTCTAGACAGCATTAAGACTGTTACTAAATATATCCAAACAAATGCTATTAAGACAAGAAAGCATCGACATCAGCCAAATGGCATTAGGAAAACCTTTGGTTAAAATGTAACTGATAGCAAACAGGCTGTTCTGCTTTTATTGTCTAGGACTGGTTCAACACTGAGGAGTATTAAACAGATACAGCAGAGCTGGGAAAGCCTTGAGTTTTGCATAAAGTATTAATCTCAAATGGATTTGCTGGATTACCTGTCTTTTTATTTGGAAGAAAGGTATTTAAGGAGGACTTCCTAAGTCCTTTACAATTCTACTCTAAATGAGGAGTGACTTAGGAAGATGAGTACGTTTAGCTTGGAGAAGACCAAGTCGTGACATAATAAGCATCTTTAAACATCTGAAGGGATGTCATGTGGAAGATGGGGCAAGCTTTTTCTCTGCTGCTCCAAAGACCAAAAGACAAAGCTGATGGATTCAAATTACAAGAAAAGCAATTCCACTGAAACACTAGGAAGAATTTCTTTACTGATAGCAGAACAGACTGCCTCACAGTGTGGGGAACCATCTTTTTTGAAGGACTTTAGACCAAGGTTGGATGGTTGTCTCTCAGGAGTGCTTTAGTGGTGTTATTCTTGCTGATCTAGACAGCCCTTCTGGTCCCTTCCATTCTTTGAATTCTAGATTAAAGAAGCTCGGTATGGTTGGAACCTGTTATGACTTCTTCAACTTGGTAACTGGACACTAGCATTTGTGAATCTGATTTATTGGTCCCCATTAAGTTTTTGCAGCACTTTATTTATTCATTTTATTACACACTCGTTCTGCCATTCCACTAAAAATGTGCTCATGACAGAGAACAACAACACTAAGGACAAAATAAACAATAAAATAAAAAAAAAAGAATATGAATTAACATGAAAAACTAATTAAACCACAAAATCATTAAAATCAATAATTTATAAACATCAAAACAGTTTAAAAGGCTGTTGGAAGGAACATGTTTTCACACTCTTCCTAACAGCAGGGCGAGTGGGTTTATTTTATTTTATTTTATACTTTATATTTTACATTTCTTCTACTGCTTTTGTTTCTAGTCACTTCATGGACAAGATGATGTCCCTTCATTTAACATGCAATAGTACAAAGACTCCTTGAAAAATTCAGTGTTATCTGCCTAAGAAAGGAGTAGTTAGCTTTGCACAGGACATGGAAAGCTGGATCTCAAGAGAAGCTACTTTTCCTGCTGCTAATGGAGTTGGAAACTGTATATATTCTTGTATAAGACTGTATTGCCAACATGAATATATCTCAAGGGTCATTCATCTGCTTGCACTGATGCACCCGCAAGACCACCATAAGCAAACACCTCAAGCAAGCTGCAGACTTTTAAATCTTAACGCTATCACTTTTCTGCATGATTTTATACCATATTCTCCTGATGAAGAAGCCACTAGACTTCCAAAACTAACACAATATATTTTGCACCTTTGGCTTAGCCTAATAAGTGCATCAAAAAAAAGAAAGAAAAAAGAAATGGAATCTGGAGAGCATCCAATGAGACCCCCAGAAGAAACTACAGACACATCTCAAGATGTTCAAAAGATGTTGCAAACTGAGACCATTCCATTCTCCCTCTACACTTGCATTTTGGAGAGGAGCATTTAGCATTCTCAGCCAGAGAGCTCTTTGGCCTCAGTAAACTACAAATCTCAGAACTCCACAAGATGTTGAGAGTGGAATAATAGCACTATAACAGGGAAATGCAAAAATGGCCTGAATTTAAAGTAAAAAAGCGAGTTGGACTCAGCTCAGCAGTGGGGAGAGGGAATGAGAGGAGGGGTAAAGCCAGGACCTTCCCAGCAGACTCAGGCAGAAGCAAACTGCTGCATCCTCTCCTAGCTTGTCTGTCCTTCCTCACTGATAACTTTTACCATCTTGACCATACTCTAATGGCACTTGGTCACACATGTCCTGTTTTCATCTGTGAAATTTTGGAGAGCATGAAGTGACTTCATGTCTAAACACATAACATGCACTCACACTGTTCTCTCTTTGCAAGGGGAAACCCCAGAAAACTGTAGCAATTTTTTTTGAAAGCTATTATTTGCATAATATATCACTCACTTCAGGGAAGTTTCAAATCTGTGGTCCTCCCACCCAGTCCCATATCTCCCTGACCCTCCTCCCTAGAGAAGAACAGTGTGACTGTAAGCCTACTTCATCACCTTATTTACATATTTCCCTTTTCTCCTTTTTCTCTTTTGGTAAGAGGGTGATGATGAATCTCCTTCCGCTCAACTCCTATTTTGAGCTGTGATATTTTAATCTTTCCCCCATTCTTGTTGGAACAGAGGAGATGAATGCGCTGGGTGACAGAGCTCAGAGGGAGAAGTATAAATAAAGCAAAGTGGAGCTTTGACATCTTAAATTTTATAGCTTCTTTTTTTTTATTGTTGTAGCCTAAGCATAAACAGAGCGCAGCTGTGTTACAGTTACCGCTCTGAGCGCTCCTTCTCCTCTGCCCCCTCCTCATTGCTTTCAGAGAGATTGTCTTGTAGACGGGGACCCCTACTCCTATGCATACCAAGAGATATACACATATGCACGCACTTGAAGACAGGGTCTTTTCAGATGTGAGCCCCAGGTTCCCACGGTCTTACTCTCGGGTATGGAGGGGTAAGTCCGTAGCCTAAAGAAGGCAGATTTTGAGCACAGCTTTAGAAAAGCTGACCAAAATATACCAAAAACAATTCCCTGGCAAACTTCATGGTAATTAAAGGCATTCTTCAGGAGATAGTTTTGGTAGATTCATCCTCTTTGTTTTCCATGCCTCTCTTTCTCTCTCTCTCTCATTCTCTGTGTGTATGTGTGTGTGTGTGGTATTTGTCATGATGGCTCCATTTTCTATACTCATATGAAAGATGGTACACAGTATTGGCATGCAAGCATCTGAGAAGTGTACTGTCCAACTGTCCAGAATTTAGCAGGAATAGTCATTATTAATCCTTTGCCATCAGCTCCTCTCCTCTCCCTCTGATGAGTTGAGTATGAACCACCTTTGCACTTTGAACTCAGTTTGTAGCAACATGAAGTGAGCTGAAGACAAATGGGAAAAGCAGATGGGGAATATACAAAAAAGGACAGTTTAAATGGAGCTGAAAAAGTGGGATGGTAGAGAATTAATCAGGACTGTCCCTGACAAATTGGGAGAGTTGTTGGATGTGCCATATATTCAGAAGAGAGAAAGCTGCCTTATCCCATTCAGCAGAGGTTCATATATTTTTTCCTAAGCCTAACCAAGGGTTGCATTTGGAATATTCTGGGTACAAAGTGTGTGCTTTCCCAATAAGCCCTTGTCTCAATCCAAGGACTGCCTTAATGAAGCAGCTGCAGCCCTCTTGAGATTTTCTAGTTTCATAATGCTGTGGACAGAAATGCCATTTTTCCAGTCTCCCATTCAGAAATGGCTTGCCCATAGAAAGCTAGTACTTTTAGGTGCAACCTTTTTTCTAACATCTTACTTTTCTACATGCAGGGCTTTTCTAAAATTGCTTTTAATTTAGTAGCTCCCAATGCTGACCTCTCCCCACTGCCTTGGCAACCTCCTATTTATTGTTTTTAAATATTTTTTAAAATACTCTTATCCCAGCAATCACCATGAATTTTCAGCATAGTGTTGTTGTGTGCCTTCATGTTGTTCTCAACTTATGGAGACTCTAAGGAGACTCCATCACAGAGTTTTCTTGGCAAGATATATTCCAAGTGGGTTTGCCTTTGCCGTCCTCTGAGGTTGAGAGAGTGTGACTTGCCCAAGATCCCCCAGTAGGTTTCCATGGCCAAGCAGGGATTCAAACCCTGTTCTTCAGAACGGTAGTCCGATGTTCAAACCACAACAACATACTGGCTCTCACACAGATTAAAAAAATAAACACAATTCCAGATTGAAACTATATAATAGCTTAAATGGGATAAAGACATATTAAGCATGACACTAAGTTAAAACAGTTTAAAAGGCTACAATAATTTAACATCATGTATATGAATATTTAAAAATTAAGCCCTAAAGCAGTGGTTCTCAACCTTCCTAATGCCGCGACCCTTTAATACAGTTCCTCATGTTGTGGTGACCCCCAACCATAAAATTATTTTGCTACTGTTATGAATCGTAATGTAAATATCTGATATGCAGGGTGTATTTTCATTGTTACAAATTGAACATAATTAAAGTATAGTGATTAATCACAAAAACAATATGTAATTATATATTGTGAAATATTTATTTCTAATTACAAATAAATGAAATTTTGTCTTGAAGCATGGTGTAGCATGGGTAACAGTCTTAATATAACAACAGTAAACTACATTGCTACATTTTGCTACAGTATGCGTAAAAAGCCAACGTCAGTGCAAAGGCTGAGATTGCTTCTTTCTCACCAGATCAGAAATTCTCAAGGCAGTCTTTGCAAGAGCACAATGAAGATCAATTATTTGTGGACTTTGAACTCAGTTTACAGCAGTGAAAGTAAGCTAAGGACAAAGCAGGAAAATAGAGAAGGAGAGAGAGAGAGAGAGCAGAAGGAAAATGGATTTTTGACCCAAAACACTAAGAAATAGGTTGTTGTGGGTTTTCCAGGCTTTGAGGCTGTGTTCTATTAGTATTTTCTCCTGATGTTTCACCTGCATCTGTGGCTTCAGATCCTCTGAAAATGCAAGCAAAACATCAGGAGAAAATACTAATAGAACACAGCCTCAAAGCCTGGAAAACCCACAACAACCTATGGATTCCGGCCGTGAAAGCCTTCGACTTTACACTGAGAAATAGTTCCTACATGCAAATTTTAACTCTGCCACATGCTGGATGTTTCCTCGCACAAAACTACTTGTGCTTCAAGTCTAATGGCAAAAACCATTTGCACCAGAGTGGGCAACTGCAGCCCTCTCTGCATGCCTCTGACCAAGAACTCTTAGCAGCCCTAATAAAACTGTGGGTGTTGCAACCACTTAACAAAACCTGGGTGTTGCAGTCACTTAAAAAAAAAAATCTTAAGCCACAGTTGCTCACTCTAATTTACTGTATAACAAATATTTCCACTTTTAATTCTTGGGGGAAAGAAAGAAAAAGAACCAGAAGTCACTTTTAAAGTACATACAAGTAATATAGAAGGTCTTGAATTTTGTCTCTATTCTGCCTCTAGTGAACAGGTTATTAAGCAAGGGGATAGTTTCTATTTACAGTACTTTAAAGGACCCAATCAGCATTTTGCAATGACATTCCCAACTAAAACAATATGGTATCCGAAGGGAAAAGAGCCATTATTATTGTTGTTGTCATTATTATCATCATGATCACCGTTATTAACTTTATTTATATCCCGTCTTTTGCCCAAGACTTCCAGACTCATTACTCCAGTTGTCCAGGCTGGGGACAAAAACATAGAAAAATTCAGGGACAGCTGCCCTTGCCACTAACACAAGTGAAGCAGATAGACCGCTATACGGTTGCCAGTGGAGGGGGGACAGAGAAGCCTACTGTACCTTTAAGGGTTATATAGAAAAGCAAATTTCACCAGGTGTTGCTTGTTACCTGGCAGCTGCTGAAATCCTCTCTTCTACACAGCCCTCTCCAGCTTTCAATCTGGCAATTTTAAGCCTGACACCCTCCAGATATTTCAGATTACAGGTCCCACAAACCTCAACCACTGGCCGCTCTGAGTAAGACAGGTGTCCAAAATCCTCGGAAGGAGCCAAACTGCCTACTCCTAATGTCCACTTAGCCCCAAATCAGTTTCCACAGTGCCAGTAATAGAGGGGAATAAAAGAAACCCCGGGCCTTTGGTAGTTTAAGAGGTATCAAGGAATCCGCCCAATCGGGGTGGGTGGGTGGACGTTAGGCCAGTGAGAGAAGCTGAAGCCCTCTCCATCCCTCCATCCAGGCCAGCAGGGGGCCAAGCCACGGGCCAAGCCAAGAAGCCACCCTCTCCTTACCAAGTGTTTGCTCCGTGGGGAGGCGAGAGGCGCCAAGGCTGGGTATCGCCTCCAACACCCTCAGGGGAGTTGAAGCACATGACAGCGGCAGCGGCTGAAGTCATCCCCGCGGCGCTTGAGGGAGAAGCCCGGCCCGGCCCGCTGTCGTTCCCGCACTGGTACCTCCTCAGGAGAGGCACAAATTTCCCTCAGGATGCCCCTGCTGTGGTGACACTGCTGAGCCCCCCCCCGTCTTCCCTGGGTGGTAGTGCGCAAGCGCGAGCCACGTGCTCATGTCCTTCTGCCCCCTTTGGCAGGAGCGTGTGCAGCACGCACTCCCGCCAAAGGGGGCAGGAGGATGCGAGAGTGTGGCTCACGCTTGTGCACCACCACCAAGGAGGGAATGGAGCCTAAGACCATTGGAAATATGTATTTTCCAATGGTCTTAGGCGACCCCTGTGAAAGGGTTGTTCGACCCCCAAAGGCGTCGCAACCCACAGGTTGAGAACCACTGCCCTAAAGGTTTTAAAGAAAAGAAGCAAATGAGAGGTCCTCCCTCCATCTCCACTGGCCTCAGAAGGAAGGAAGAAGAGGCAGGCACAGCTCCATTGTTCCTAGGCCCAGAAGCAGATGAGAGGCCCTCACTCCATGCCAACTGCCACTGTCCTCAGAGACAGAAGAGAAGCACTTTCTACTGGACTTAATTCCTTCCTCCATTGCCATCCCCTTTCTTTGGCCATTTCTATACCAGCCTGTTATAGTGCGATGATTCTACTTTCAACATCCTCTGGAATCCTGGGATTTGCAGTTTCAGGAGGGGCCAGGCAGCCCCTCCTGAAACTGTAAACCCCAGGATTCCAGAGGATGTTGAAAGTGGAATCATCGCACTATAACAGGCTAGTGCGGAAATGGCCTTTATGTGTCTTTACAGGTACTGGACAAGACAGTTTGGGGAATTAGAGACACAAGATCTCAAATCTTTCTAACTATTACCTATGAGAAAATAAAATCCCAGGCAACGCTGTGTATATACGCTGGCAAACAAATAAGAATGATAATAATAATGGAAACAACAACAACATGTTTAGACTTGGCATGAGAAAAGAAAGAAATCAACACCGGTGCCAATTGGTCATCCAACAGGAGGCCATTCTGAAAATGGGGCACTACAGATGAGAAGGCTCCCTCCCACATCCTCTCACGCCATATTGCATTCACTGGTGGGGCACAGAAGAGAGACCATCCTGCAATTCCTGGCAAGAGTACTCCTTTTTGAACTATAGCTTCCAGAACTCCCCAGGCAACGTGACCTGAGACCAAACTGCCTAGGGATTCTGAGAGCTTCCCAAATAGTAACTTTTCCAAGCTCTGCTTCTCTTTCTGCCCACACCCCACTTCACAAAGATTTCCCAGAATCTTCCAAGTTGAGAGAGAGAGAGAGAGAGAGAGAGAGAGAGAGAGAGAGAGAGGAGCGCATGTGTTAGAGAGAGAGAGATTATTCATTGTGAAATATGCCAGATTGTATAGGGGACCCCACTAATGGGAGAAGGTGTTGAAGGTACCCATGCAGTTTTCCTGATTTCCACTCCCACCACCACTGAACCTACAGTTTGCTCTGTAGGGAAAAATAATAATAATAATAATAATAATAATAATAATAATAATAATAATAATAATAATACCCCTATATTTTTCCCCAGCACAGCAAACAGCAGCTTCAATGAGACAATCTAGATCTGGAGAATGTGGCAACAGGAAAGCGTTAAGCCCCTCTGCCCCTACAACTCCCAAATGTGGGTTGGTGCTAGGTCCCCTGCACTGTTTTAGATGTTATCCTAACTTTAAAAGTATTGCCCAAAGTACTGAACCCTATCACCAAAATAGGTTCAGCAAAACGAATGGGTCCTTCAGTGTTCAGACAAAGACCTGGGGTGGATTCATTACTCCACTGACATCACAGCCACCATCTTCCAGGGTAGAGCTACCAACTATTGTCCCAGTCTACTTCATGTGGAGGTATAAAGTATGCATGCACATACTTCCTCACACAACAACCACTTAAAAATAAAATAGATATGAGAAAAACAATCATAGACCACCTATATGTCACCTAGTTTAGTCCTGAACTTCTGACTGACAACTTCTTCTAGACAGATCTTCCATACAACCATGGTGCCAATTTCAATGGGAATTCCTGTATTATGCCCACAGTACCTCCCTTCTTGCCACCCAATCCACACTCTTACCACAGCTTTACACACTGGCTGTATTGAAGAATCACAAGGTCAGTTTTGTATCTGCAAGACTACTAAGAAAATTTCTTTGTTGTGAAGTTGGATTAACAAACTGCAGTCTTAAGGTGATGCATGACATCATCCAAATTCATGAAGCTACCTGTCATGATTGACTTGAATCCTGTTTCATTCGTACAATCTATAATTTCATAAACGCACTTCTGTCAAAACACACCACTACTCAGAAATGGAAGGGTTTAAGGAAACACGTTTGTAATGTAAATACTGTAACCTCTAAAGTCTATTAAGAGACTTAGAAGATTATTTACATTACCTGTGTAAACACAGTGGCAGAACAAGAGAGAAAGATGGGCAGGCTATGCCTTCCTCCAAAACTGAGATGGTCAAATATCCTCTCTTTAAAAGGCTGCAAATGGTTCCTGGCTCCTATCTGTAGCGTGCTCTCCACCTGTTCAAGAAGATGCCAAGATACCTGGGATGTCAAGGAAACTAGGAAAGGATCCTTCTTCAAACTTTTGTGATCTACTGCTGGTCAGAGCTGAGCTAGATGGACCAGAGCTGACAGTGCTAAGCTAGCTTCATCTAAGGCACAGGCGCACACAGATACAAACCAGATGTAGCTGTGTCAACTATGAAACAAAATCCAAGGACACCTTTGGTGATACTTTTAATGGACCAACCAAAAGGTGTATGCATTATGAATTTAATGCCTTTTGGTTGGTCAATCATAAAGGTATCATCACAACGTGTATTTGGATTCAGTATAAGGCAACTGGAGCCAAGGTAGTAAAGTAGTTTGAATGTTGGGCTAGGACTCTGGAGACCAGAGTTTGAATCCTCACTCAGCCATGGAAACCCACCAGGTGACCTTGGGCAAGCCACACTCTCTCAGCCTCCGAGAAAGGCAAAGGCAAAACTCCCTCTGAACAAATCCTGCCATGAAAACCCCATGATAGCTTCATTTTCACTTCAGGGTCTCCATAAGTTGGAAATGACTTGAAGGCACACAACAGTATCATAAGGCAACTCCTTATATTCCTGTGACATACATAATAATAACTCCTTTGGCTGGATCAGATCCAGGGCCCACACAGTTGACACACTCACTGTTTTCAACAAAGGCCAGCCTGAGAAATGTTGCTGCCTGAGGCACAATAACAAAACATAGGCCTTTGCTAAGTTAAGGTACGTAGCATCCTAACTCAGCTCATGTCTGGGCTGCCAAGTTTGAGATATCTGCATGCAACACCTCCACACTACAACCCTTTTCGCACGGGCCTTTTCTCACGCGACAGCCCCGTGAGCCTCGCGGGAGTGGGAGCATCGTTCTGCATGACGCACTCCCACTTCCACCGGGCTCACGGGGCTGAAGCGGCGCGAGCGCAGGTTTTTTGATTTTCGCTTCCAAGCGAAAATCACCCGCGCTCGCGCAATGCTCCCAGCGCCCGTGCACACTTACCTCTCGTGCGGAGCGTCCGGGAGCCGGCCGGGTCGGGCTTCCTTCCCTCCGCCCCTGCAGAAGGAAGGGAAGGGACGGGGCGGGGCGCTCGCGCGACGGACGCGACACGTCCTGCTTCGCGCGCGTGGGGGGCGGACGGGACGAGCACCTTTCTCGCGCGCGCGGGGGGGGAATGGACGGATGCGCGAGCCACCGCCGCCTCCGGGAGGCTGCCGCTTCCCCGCTCGTTCCTTCGCCTGCGGAAGGAAGGAGGGGAAGCGGCAGCCTCCCAGAGAAGGCTTCTTGCGCGAGCCGCCCTCCCCCGCTCGCGCGAGAAGACTTAATGCGAAAAGGGCCTACATTTAGGCACACAAATTTGGGAATCATTGTGTGGTGTCAGGACTGCTATCTCTCCAGCTTAAATTGTTGAAAAGAACCAGTCTCATGCTGACCTGAGGTAGGAAAAATATGACTGAAGCGCCTAGCTCTACCCTTCATCTACCAATGGTAGCTTCCCAGGCCTTCTTTCTGCAGAAACTCTGATTGAAGGAAAGAACATTGCAGTGATTAAGGGAAATAAGCCACTCTCACTCCAAACATAAGCTGCTAGGATATCTACATATAATTTAGCAAGGCTGCATTGACAGCGTCTCCTTTGAGGTGCTAAAATAGAGGTTGGACGGGCATCTTTCACAAGTGCTGTAGTTGTTTATTTTTGCATGCCAGGGTATTGGATTAGATGGCCCTTGCAGCCCCTTCCAACTCCAAGATGCTATCATTCTACAAATGAGAGTGTTCAGCCACAGATCTCTTCCATCATCATCCAAAAGAGGAAGCTAGTAAGAAGGGGGAAAGTGTAATACTGCATCCATAGCCCTTGCTTGTGACCAAAGCAAAGACAATTTAACTTAGAGGAGGAAAAAAAGAGACACAAGGAGACAGAGAGAGACTGGGAGAGGGGGAGAGAGAGAGAAAAGAATGAAGAACTTCGCTATAGTCCTTTTACCTCCGGGGGAAACCTCAAGTTATGATGCTAACTCCAAAAGATCTACCGATTATGTTAGAAAATGGCAAAGGTAGATAATGCATACATAGTATTTGTACTTTTCAATCTCTGTTAATGTTAGTGAAAAATGTTCAGGACCTTTTTTGAAACTAATCAATCATTTCTCTTTATTTTCTTTAAATAAGACATTGTGATGCACCAAATATATGTGTTATGTGTGTATAAAACAATGTTTTAGATACAGTAGCTGGCATCTTGTCAGGAACATACACAGATGTAACTACGGGCAATATCTCCATATGTACTTTTTGAGACCTTGAGGAAGGAGGTATCCAGAAGGTATCTTTCTGCAAAGGCCCCAGCACACAACAACACTTCGGAGTTACAAGATGCAATTCTGCCTCCTTGGCCATTAATTGGCTTCCAGGGTGTACTTGGAACCATTCCCATCTACTTTAAAGCACCTAGAGAGAAAGGGCAGGATTGGGGGAGGAGGCTTTTTTCTTCTCTCTTTATGCAGGAGCAGCCAGAAAGAGGCAAGGCATATCTCTATAGCCAAGCAGGGGCTGGGGAGATAGAGCTGGGCCCAGCAGCCCCCTAGTTGTCATTGGGCATCAAAGAATGCAGATGGGCTGATAGAGAAAATTCTTGCCGATCCTGCCACATTTCATAAGAATATTGGTGGCGACTTACACCCTGCCAGCATGATATAGGCTCTTAGCACTGGCTTAATTCAGTGACTTGTATGGTTCATCCTCTTCAATGTTTCACAGAGGAAAAGTGGGACATGTGTGGCCAAGTACCATTAGAGTGTGGTCATGATGGCAAAAGGTATGGAGGAAGAACAGAAAAGCTAGAAAAGGCATGAGCAATTCACTTTTACCTGAACCTACTGACACAAGCTGAGGACTAAGGGCCAAAGTGGGAGGGGAAGACAGAAACTGGGACATCTTAAAAGCAGCTGAAAAAGTTGAAGTACAGAAGATTAATCAGGACTGTTCCTGCCAAACTGGGACAAATGGAAAGTAAGAGAATTAAACTAGGAAATTTATTTAAGACCAGTCTAATAACATCATTCAAAATAGTCAAAAAGATCATCTGGGAGTGTCAACAGAATCACAGACAATGGAAACACGTTGATTCCAGCATGATACAGTCTTAAGAGCCAGCATGGTGTAGTGATTTGAGCACTGGACTATGACCCGGGATACCAGGGTTCAGTTCACTGCTTGGCCATGGAAACCCACTGGGTGACCTTGGGCACATCACACACTCTCAGCCCCCAGAAAAATCCATGATAGGTTTGCCTTAGGGTTGCCATAAGTTGAAAACAACTTGAAGGGACACAACCGCAATAAAGTCCTCTTCAATGAATATACCACTTCAGAATGCATATAAGGTGGGCTTTAAATAAAAGTATTGCACATAGAGTCACAGAGTTGGAAGGGGCCTCATGAGCCATTGAGTCCAACTCCCTACTCAGTGCAGGATCTCCAGCTGAAGCTCACTCAGCAAATAACTGTCCAACCTCTTTTTGAGACCCTACTACCTCCTCCATTGGTTCCATTGGTGAACCACACTTACAGTTGTCTTGTCTAATGCTCAGTTGAACTCCATTCTCCTGTGACTTAAAATCATTAGACCTGGTCCTATCGTCTGGGGCAGCAGAGGATAGTCCTGTCCCCTCCTCTCTGTGACAGCCCTTGAGGTGCAATCATGCCATTCTTCAGTCTTCTCTTCACCAGCTGAATATGCCCAGTTCCTTCAACCTTTCCTCATATGTTTTATTCTCCATACCCCTTATCATCCTTGTTGCCCCTCTCTGAACTCCTCCAACTTGTCTATAGCCTTCTTAGAATGAGACACCCAGAACTGGATGCAGTACTCCATGTGAGACCTGACCAGCTCAGAATACAGCGGGATTATTACTTCCCTTAACTTGAAAACTACACTTTTGTTAATGGCAGCTAAAATAACATTCACCTTCTTTGCTGTAACATCACACCGCTGGATCACATTCAACTTATTATCAACAATAATCCCAAATTCTTTTTCACATGTTGTACTGTTGAACCATGTATCCCTTGTCCTATACCTGTGCATTTGGTTTTTGTGGCTTAAATGTACAACTTTGCATTTGTTTCAATTGAATTTCACTTTATTAATTCATGCCCAATTTTCTAGTTTATCTAGGTCCTTTTGAATTCTGTTCTTATCATCCAATGTGTTAGCCACCCCACCTACTTCTGTGGCATTTGCAAACTTGACAGGGATTCCCTCCAAGTCATTGATAAAAATGGTGAAGAAGAACGGCCTTAGGACAGAACCCTGAGGAACTCCACTCAATAACTCCTTCCAGTTTGAAGCATGACCATTGATGGCATCTTTTTGAGCATGGTTTTCCAACCAATTATGGATCCATCTGACAGTGCTCCCATCTCTTCCACATTTAATCATTTCGCTAATCAAAATACTATGGGAGGCCTTATCAAATGCTTTATCCAAGTCCAGATAAATGGCATCCACAGTATTCCCATCATCAACCAGACAAGTGACCTCACCAAAAAAGAGACATAAGATTACACAAAAAAATCTCCTTGAGTATGGAATGCTTATACAACAGGCAGAAGACTGAACTACAAAAAGTTAGTTTTTTTTTTCATGTGGGGAGAATATAACTGGGGAAGTTTTGCACCAATGATCCTTCCAGTGTATCCTAAACTGGAACAGTTCTGTGAATTGACTGTATCATATACATATCTAGATATTTAAACAGACTCTTATACTTTTAAAAAAATGTGAACATTTTCAAGCTCATTACTTGTTCACATTTCCCTATAATTTTGGCAAAGAAGAACACTTCTAGATGCTTTAGAAGTTAACGCTGCATGCATGGAGGAATGCCTATATTTTGCTTATTTACTGAAACATTTTGACTACTAGTAATTAATGTTCTCTGAAAGGGCCTAAATAGCCTAAAGGTACCAGATCTAGTCTGGTCTTAGAAGCTAAGCAGGATGAGCCCTGGTTAGTACTTGGATGGGAAATTGCCAATGAATACCAGGTGCTGTAGGCTACGTTTCAGAGGAAGGAACTGGTAAGATCATCTCTGAGTATTCCTTGACTAAGAAAACCCTATGAAATTCATGAAGGTCATCATAAATGGACAAATGACTTGAAGACGTGAACACACATACACAGGTAAATAAAAAAAAAAAAACAAAACAAAATCACAATAAAACAACAATTATAATACCAAATACAACCAGCAGAAAGAGGTCAAAATTTTCCAAGACACACTAAAACAAAAGTAAAACCAGTAGCAAAAGGAAACAAACACAACGGTCTAAATGCGCTCAAAGAATTCTTAAAGTTTATTATTGCTTTTAGAATTCACTAATTACCACACATTCATTTTAATGACAAACTGTCACCAGTCAAAATAAATGGATATGGTGGCTTGTTTCTCACATGTTTTTATTGCCTTTCAGTCACAATCCCAAGGCAGCTTGTACAATAATAATTTACAGGTAAATACAAAAGATAAATTAAAAGCCACAAAATGATAAAAGCAGCATAAAACACCACACAAGATTAAAATCCTGAAAAGTTTGAGAGAATAAAATGACATTTTCCTGATGCTGTGAGAATGATAAAGTCAATGCCAGATGAACCCTGTGGAGTAAATTTTTTTCACAATTGGAGTGCTACCACTAAAAAGGCCATCCGATGGCATAACACATCCACAGAAGGTTCTCCATTGAAGACTTCATGGTATGAATAGGTTCATATGAAGAAAAGTAATGCTGGTACTAAGCCATGAAGTACAGCAGTCCAAAGCCACAAAGGAACTTAAAAGTGCTTGACAGAGGCCAAGGAACAGACATGGTCATAAAATATCTAGTCCTAGTTGGTAAGCTAGCAAGCACATTCAGCAGGAACTGCAGTTTCCAAGCAGTTTCCAAAGATAGCCTCTCACACAGCACATTGCAATAGTACATAGTACACAATAGTACATAGAAACATGCAGTTAGAAGTTACCACAAGGTCATTTAGTCCAACCAACCTGCCATATACGGGAGGTGGCTACCAACCTCTGTTTAAAGATCTCCAAAGAAAGAAGAGTCCACAGCAAAAATTTTCTTCCCAAAGGTGGACTCTCTCTGCCAGCCACATTGGCTACCTTACTCCCTTCATGAGTAAGCAAGTCACACCTGGCATACTGACCTAAGCAGAATACACACTGTTGCATTCCTTCCTTTTCTATCTTTGTATCTCCTCCCTTTGTAGTCATGCTAATTACCTTCTAAAATTTAAATTGCAAGCTCTTAGGGACAAAGACTTGTTTATTGCTCATACATGACTTTATTTTATCCTGCATGGGATTCAAAATAGCTCACAACCACTTAAGACAAAGTACAATTAAAAAAACTCCATGGATACAGAAAAATCTTGGCTCCCCTTACTTTTCAAAACTGCTTTTGAATTTAGAATTTAGAGAATTCAGTGAAATCAGAGAACAGGATACTGTTCATATTAATGTGGGCAGGATGTTTTTTAAGACAAAGACACAAACTCTGGAAGAGTTCTGCATTTAGTTGCACAAGCTTCCTATAGAATACAACATGCCCTTATTCACAGGCTGTGGTGAGTCAGTGAGCCACATTCACAAGGGGGATGTTTCTGGATCCTAACACATTTCATTCATAGAAAATCTTAAAACAGTTGCTTCTTAGGCCTACAGTTCCCAGAATCTCCTTGCAAATACTCCCATGCTGTTTCACAAACTCTGAACATTCTAGTTTTTTTTCTTTTCTTTTTTTTAAATCCAAACTCTAGTTCAGAGTTTATTCAAGGTACTTCTGTCTATTGAAGGGCAAGCTTCCTCAGTTCAGTCCAAAAATGGCCTCCCCAAAAATGGAGCCAATCCACTTTGATCTCGCTCACCATGTTCCAGCAATCATGTCAGTCCCAATAGTGTAAGAGATGATGTCATTAGGAATGTGCACTACACTCCTAATGATGCTTCTGGGAACACAAAACCCGACATCTCAACACTTCAGTCTCAGACTTTAAGCAGAGGCTGGATGGTCATCTGTCGAGGGTGCTTTGATGCGTGATGCATGGCAAGGGTTGGACTAGATGGTCCCTGTGGTCTCTTCCAACTCTGTGATTCTATGATTCTATCTATGATCCCTTACATTTCAACCTCTTTCCCCTAAACATACCTGTTAACAGTGGTTAGAGAGGTTCCTGATTTCAGCACTCAGTCTTGTCTGTCCCATTTCCACATTTAACCTGCAATTTAAAAAAAAAGGCATGAAAATTCACATTTCAATTTGTGCTTCATGAGCAGACTCATTAAGAATATAAAGAGTTTTAAACACTTTTTTCATCTCTCTTTTTTAATTTAAAAACTGTTCATATTTTTTTTTCCACCTTGCAATAGATACTGAAAAACACACAAGCTAGAAGTGGCTACAGTGATTTGCTTTTCCTTGAGCCTGCTGGGAAGCTCAATTTCCATCCCATCCCTGCCTGTCACATCTGTTGAGTTGTTTGAGTACATGTTGAACTCCATCTGCTGCAAATGAAGAATGCTGAAGACAAAGGGGGGAAGTGGGAGGAGAAGAGAGAAACTGGGACATTTTAAAAGCAGCAAAGAATGTGGGATGGCAGAGGATTAATTGGATTATCCATACCAGATTGGAACGATTAGAAGATTATTGCACAGCATGTGCAGCACTGAAAGTTTTGGACAGTTGAAAACAGACTGAGAGTTCATGAAGCACAGCCAGAAGGCTTCTACCACTTTTTCTTCCAAGAACTACTGCCTGAGTTAGTCACTTCAGTCTGTCTAGTGTACAACCTACATGTATATTATAAGGTTAAAACAACATACAACCTCCACTTCCTACAGAAGTAATTTGTTTGTTTTAATACCTATTCCTGAAAACGGACAAAACGCTCATATGGTAGCAAACTGAAGATAATGCTGCTAATTAAAGAAAAACTTTCTGGAAGGGACAAACCATGAATACCTGTTAAAATAAATACTGAAATACATATTGGAGAACATATAAGTAGTGTGTGTGTGTGTGTGTGTGTGTGAAAAAGCTGATGGATGAAGAAATGGAAAGGAATCTTCATTAAAATCATGCATTAAACAATTTAAAGGGGCACAGATAAAAAATGGATTAAGTTTGCCAGTCCCTCACTGAGATAGATTATTCTTGACTACAGGAGATCATTCCAGCAGTTGGAGGAATTCACAGTTCTGTGGCAACATAGAATGACAGGAAAAAGATGAGGTATAAATTCAGTAAATAGATGTATAAATATAAATGTACAGTCAGCTCTCCATATTTGTGGGTCTGACATTCATGGATTTGATTATTTGCGAGTTTCTCCACCCCCTTCCCTCCCACCTCAGGTGTTTCTTTTTTGGAGGAACCTTCTCTCTTGGTGACTCCAACCAGACTGCATAGCCCTTTAAAAACCCACCTCTGGTCCTCCTCTTCCTCTACCAGTCTCTGCCTGGCCAGCTAAGGATGACTCTCTGCCCAAATTCTCAGCAGCATAAGCCCTGTACCCAGACCCCACACACACCCAAAGAAGGAGATGGGCAAGAGAGAGGAAGTACAGGACCACCCTGCCAACCATCTCCTTTCCCTGAGCTGGTTTAGACCTGGATGCCTACTCTCCCCACCTGTGCCTCAGCCCCCTTCCTACAGACACACAAATTTTGTTATTTGCTAATTTTTCACTTTTGCAAGGGTTCTGTGTCCCTAACTCTAGCAAATGTGGAGGACCAAGTGTAGAAATAATCTCTTCCTCTATTTCCAGATCCTAGCATATCTATGCCCTTTTTGCATGCATTTTTTTTTTTGCGCAAGCGCTCCTTGAGCATCACGTGAATGGGAGCATTGCTCGGTACAACGCACTCCCACTTGCGCGACACTCACGAGGCTAAAGTGGGGTGCGCGTGCATTTTTTTATTTTTGGCTGTAAGCCAAAATACTGTGCGCTCGCGCAATGCTTGCGGTGCCATCACACATTTACCTGCGTGCGGTGCTTCGGCGAGCCGGGCCAGTCGCGCTTCCCTCCCCCAGTGCAGCCTACAGCTCCCAGACTGCGCTGCGGAAGGAAAGGGTGGGGCACTAGCGCGATGGTCGCGCTACCAGGAAACCAATGCGGGAGGCAGAAGGGCTATTGTGAGCTGCTCACATGAGCACCACTCCCCACTGCCGTGACAAAGGTAAAGTGCGAAAAGGGCCCCTAACCTTGCAAATGGTTACTTTTTTGGACTTCCATCATTTTGGGCTACAACTTTCAGTGGTGATGCTGCCTGTGACATTCTAGGAACATATGGTCAAAAATGTCACTTTTACAACTTCTGGCTGCTTGCCTTTGACCTTGTGTACTGAGTTTTGGAGGTACAGTATGAGGTCAGATAAAACACCACTCCTTGGGAGAAGTGCAGGGTCCTAGCAATCACAAATTTAGGTTAGCTACGAATGTAAGCAAAAGAGTATGAACTCTTGATTATACAATGGTTGCGATAAGGAGGGATGGGAGACATCTGTCAGTTTCACTTTCTCCCACATTCAGTGTTTTCAAACCTCTGGGTCTTATCATACCAAACATGGAGATATGTATGAATTTTAGTAAATTCTTCAAAAGCAAACTGAAACCGAATTATCTTCTGTTTGCACTGGTCAAATTTAGTAAGTGCAGCTATATTAAGTTTGGAGAAGACTACTCTTCCATTGTAGGCAATAGAAAAACATTGAGAAGTATATGTCTTCCTTTCTCCCTTCCCCTCTTCACCAATCTTCTTTCCACTTTTGTATCATGAAGATTCCCTTTGGCATTTAATCATCCATAGAAGCCTTTTATTGCTTCCTATACGACATCACAATGAACATAATCCCTTAGTTAAGTGCCAATTAATTATTAAAAAAACACTCATTGGGGATTAGCAATCATGAAACAGATACTGTTCTATTAGTTGTTAATCCTCAATAAATCTACTTGAAATAGACAGTCGTCATTTGAAACATGAGAGAACTGGTCTAAGTTAATCTAATTTTTATATGTTAGGGACATGATTATTATATGTTAAATAAGTGAGCTCCTCAAGGTTTAATGTATTAATGATGAGTAACTCTATAATAAAGACACCTCTTGGAGGAAGTATCTTAGCCTTACAGAGACAATTTCCATTAATAATTATTTATTTCATGACTAACATCTTTGCCCAGGATGGTCAATGCTAGAGAGGTGGGACTTTTCCTTTATAAAGGATATTCCAAATTTTTCAAAATGTATATTTAAACCATCTGAATACAAAACAATTGAAGCACTTTCTTGCTAAACGAAATCAATGGGATTCAATGATCAAGAGATGGGAGAAACTCCTTTATGAAAAAAGATTAAATATTTGGGGCTTTTTAACTTCAAAAAAGGTAGTGATGGGGAGACATGATTGAGGCATATAACATTCATAAAGCCCATCATTAAACAGTGAAACTCGCAAGATGCCATGATGTCTTTCAGAGGAGATCAGACAAATTCATGGAGGATATGTGTCAGGAACTGAATTCACATGCACAAATATAACAGTGCATAAACACTATTTATTGGGAGAGTGATACATCATACAGGACCTCAGTGAGTGAACTGGGGGCAATTAGCAAGATTCAAAGCATAAAAGACAAAGAATACACCATCCCACCCACAAGAGACCTTAAAGTGTAGCCTGGCTGCACTTATCACTACATTCCTAGCTTTGTTTACCTAACCGTCTCTGGTTCTCGTACCTTGTTACAAGCATGCAGCTACTTAACTCCTACTAAATATCCCATAACTAAAATATGGAGGGCGACATCATGACTAGCAAGACCTACTATCCATGAAGATAATGTTACAATCAATCTCCAGCTTCAGAGGTAAGTTTGGAAAAGGTATTTTTAGTGACTACAACTTCCCAGAAGCATCCAGTTGGCATGGTGACTAGCCATGCTGGCTGGGGGATTCTGGGAACTATAATCCAGAAAATTAACATTTCCAATCTCCAATTCAGCATGAATATGCCTCTGTGAAAACCATTTGCTGGGAAACTTGCAGTCCTACAAGGTGATCATAACTACTTAATTTTTGTCTTCGTTACAGAAAGTCCTCACCCCACATTTCATTATCTGAAAACTCACTCTTTCAATGTTTTCTAATTAAGAACAAGTTCCATTAATTCAGTTGTTCTTGCCTATGGAGGCTTGCTTTGGAACTACTAATATTTGCAGTGATGTAGACTCAAGTTGATAGACTCAGACTCAAGTCAGACTTCAGTTACTTCAGGGACTCAACTCGAGCTTGACTTGGCAAAAATTACACACTGACTCAACTCCAGACTTGCATATTTTTACTGACTGACTTGCTACACTTGGTTCAGTAACATAATACATTCATCCAGAAACCTTACAACTTACCGGTCACATGATGATCTATCTCAAGCCCAAAGTGTGGACACATTTCTCAGAGGGAACAGCAAATGGCTTATGCAATGGGCTTAAGGTGAGGTTGAGGTCTGCTCAGCCTGTCCCTGCTACATATAGGAGAAGCTTTCTAAAACTTTTCCTAAAAGCAGAAGGCAAGACTCATGCCCAGAGTGCAGGGTGCATACCTCAGAGGTGAACAGAAAATGCATTAGGTAGTGATCTTGAGGAGGAAGGATCCTTCTTTCTAAAGCTCTTTAAGCTCCAATAATGGGGAATAAGAAGGATCCTATTCCCCACTTCTGAAAAAGCCTCCAGCTTTGCAAATGGGAATTAAGATGGATCTTATTCCCCACTTCCGAAGCTGCAGACTACAAAAGTAGAGGACCAACTCTATTTAAATTGTTAAAACTGACTTTCAACTCTTTCCAGAAATTCTGGAATACAGGTTGGGTATAAAGTTGGCTCTCAGAATTGAGACTTGACTCGAGCCTTGACATGAAAGTATCTTGCAAGGACTTGAGATTTGAAGGTAGAGACTTGAGACTTGACTTGAGACTTGAAGGTAGAGACTTGAGACCTGGAGTACAAGACTTAAATACATCACTGCATATTTGTGCGCAGTCCCAACTCTTTAGTGGAACCCCTGGTCAAATTATGGAAGTTGTCTGTATTACAAGCAGTGAAACAGAAAACAAAATGGACAGATTCATATAGAATTATATATAGAATTAAAAATTTCCTTTTTCTTATATTAAGGAAGGATATGATGAATTAACCAATTCTTGCATTTGATGAACAGTGTAAATTTCCTTTCTTATCAGGTATTTTCTTCAGCTTTGGTTAATTTAATCAAATCTAACGTGTTATGATACATGCCAAAAGGAAGTTAAAATTAACCAAGCAAATTGGACATATTTTTATAATGTTATGAAATGTAAAATATTAATTGAAGGTACTTTATCACCATAATATCCTATTTTTTGTGTTTTTCTCTTTTTATTATATTTTCTTATTTGTTTTTATTTATTTATTTATTTTAAGAAAAAGTAAAATTAAAAAAAAGGAACTTGTCTGTATTACATATTGTGAAACAGTGGGCTTCCATCCATTCTTCTTGCCTACACAGGCTTGCTTGGGACTGCATATGCGCTGCTTGCAATGTTAGTGCAACAGGAGAAAAAAGGCACCAGGCCATCTGGGAGACTTTACCGGCAATGTGCATGCACGTTCGATTCAAAGAAGCCTCCCTAAGTCCTTCGTATTCCCACAGTAGATGGATTCCACATTTCAACCATTTCCGCTTTCTGACAATACCCTAGTCCCTAATGTGTCCAGAGAGTGGGAAAAGCCTGTAGTTTTTCCTAAAATGAAGAATATCCTGAGTCACAATGGTACATTTTGCATGAATTTGCTTGTTTGTTCCTTTGGACAATTGAATTAACAGATACATCGTTTATCAACCCAAAGCTGCTTACATCATCCTTGAGCTCATGTCACCTGAATCATTGCTCTCTAGGGAAACTGCGTCCTGTGCTTACTAATAAAAATTAATTAAAATAATACAACTAGATATCTGGGATTATTCTGAGTTGCAAGAGCCTCATGAAGGCCAGCCCTCATGTGGCAAATGGTAACAAAATTAGCAACAATTTGACAGGTTAAAAGGTGGCAACCTTGCCAATACCTAGGTGTAAATTTGTTATTTCTGTCACTTAGGGATCTAAATTAGCTTGTTCTTCATGAGAAAGGTTTCTGAACAGGGTGACGTACACTGTTAAGAAGTGGTCAGTGGCCACAAGAGTTTTCACATTTTGCAATTTCTTCTGTGAGAAATTCATTTGCAGAAAACGCCTTGGGTTCTGCCAATATTGGCAGAGAAAACAGTGGGCATTGTACAAAATACACTGCTTCCTATGTAAAAACATTGCTTTTGCCTCAAATCAAGGGTTTGTTTGTTTTTGGTTTTTTTTTTAAGTTTTTTCACCTCTTCCTTTCCTTTCCTTTCCTTTCCTTTCCTTTCCTTTCCTTTCCTTTCCTTTTCCCTTTCCTTTCCTCTTCTCCTCTTCCTCTTCTTCTTCTTTTCCCAGCAAAGTGAAAAAAGTTGGAAAATGCATTAAAAACCGCTATTCTAATTTCAGCACAGCAGGAGGGGGAAATCAGTTCAAACACTGATTGTCTCATCATATGGTCATCAAAATAAAAGTCATACAGGAACAATGTACCATTGTCTTCTTCAGGACAGTCCCAGCATCTTTACAGTTAGCTAAGATGCCACTTCTCTTGCCTCTCAAAGATCCTTTGCCTGTGTCAGCCTCCTCTCACTGCTGCTGCCCAGTAATTGTTTTGCACATTTAGTCTGGCTTCTCAGCAAATCTGTCTGACGTGGAGTCCCTGCAGAAACAATGTGACCATTGGCATAGCTTCTCCCTGCACTGGAGCACACAGTCTCACCCAGTGGTGGAGCTTGGAGCATGTGGAGGGGGGCGGGAGGGGAGAGGGGCTACGGCATGAGGGGTATGGCCACTGTGTGTGAAGACACGGCTGCGGTGAGTGGGGGTATGGCCAGGGCACATGGGGGCGTGGCTACAGGCCAAGATACCCCAAAACATTGCCACTTGGGGCAAACTACTCCTCCTGCCCCCACATGACTGGTCCCACCACCATGGAAAGGTGGTGCCAAGGTAGATCAATGGCACTTACTCCTGAGTAACTGCCAATAAAAAATTACAGTCTGAGTTTTGAGCTATGGTTGCTTACAGGACAGCCATACTACTTTGAACAGGCTGACTACCTGCTTGCTTGCTTACTCCTCTGTGTTCAATTTATCTATCTATAATGTAATTGTTATCATCTTTCCCCACAAAAAAAACACACACACCAAGGTAACACACTCAGATTTCTGTATGTTTTCAGTATTGCTATGGAGAAATAACAGTACAGCAAGCCCTTCATTTTTGTGGTTGTTACGGGAATAGATCCCTGCAAAAATGAAAAAACACAAATAAAAATAAAAATGATGAAGATTTTTTTCTTTGTTTGTTTTAACCAGAGAACACTTCTCTTAGAATCTCTAGTTCTTCAGTGCAATTCTATGGTCAGTTTCCAGTGGACGTGAGCTATAGAGTCCTGCTGGAAGACCTAGCAATGTCTACAGAAGTATTCTCTCTAGGAATTTCTAGGTCCTCCACTTCCTATGGAAGTGGACCATAGGTGCTCAATGGGTGACTCTACAATCCAATTCCTATGGAAGTGGATCATAGAACTGTGCTTGAGAACCTAGAGATTCCTAGAGAGAACATATTTTTCTATGGGAGAGGCAAATAGAATAAGATATTTTTAAAATAAATAAATTAACCCAAGAATAAGCAAATCTGTGAGGGCTGAACCCGCAAAAGTGGTGGGCCCACTGTATATGAAAAGTTACCTCACTGAAACTGTCCACTGCTCAACACAAAGGGGAAAAGGAATGAAATAAAATTTATAGAGGAACAAAATCCAGGGTGAGGGACCTAGAAGAAAGGGAATCATCTCTTATTGTTGTTTGAGAATATTCCCTAACTGCAGCCACCAATCCTTCTCCTATCATGCCCCACCCTTTCTCACCAGTTAGACACAATATATTTAGTTAAGTGTCAAAAATGAAAAAGGTTCTAATTTTTCCTTTCAGATGACACTGTTGTTCAAGGCAGCAAAGTTAACAGGGCACACATCCCTGTGCGCACAAACGTGTCAGGGATGTGCCCTCCGAGGGTCAGTCTTTCATTTGCCTCTGTTAATTCTCTGTTGCCTATTAGCTGTCCTTCATTGTCAGCCTTGTGCCTTAGCTGGGCACGCTCCCGATTCCCCGCTCTAGCCAGACACTCCATGTAAATAGTGTTTATGTTAAGGAAGTCATGTTCTTTGTGACTGGTGCACATCGAAACTGATGTTGTTGTCACTTTAGATTAAGATCTCGGTCTAGCAAAGGCGGCAATTGGAGCAGGCAGCTGAGTGGTCAAATGAAATATTCAGTTCATTTCATTTAAAGCTGCCCTTGTCTTCATTGTTCCAAGCTGGCACGGCTGGTTAACCCTTTTGGGGGGCTGTTTCTTGCTCTCCTCTCCTCTCCACACCCTTCATCCCCACTTCAACACAATCCTTTCAGGATACATGTTACAGTCAAGCTGTGTTTCATGGAGATACAAGATCAAGCCCAGAATGTGAGTCAACAAGAACACACAGAAAAGAATGACAGCTAGAACACGGTGAATTTTAAACCTCTGGATTGTGTTTGTCTAGGAAAGAATCAGTTCTGACAATGGTTTTCTTCTACCTCATTTAAACTTCATTGGGATGGACAGTCTCAGGTGGAATGTGGTTGAAGACAGTTCTCTGGAGCAGATCTGTAAGTCCCATGTATCAAATGTAGAGAGCTAGCGTGGTGAAGTGGTTTGAACACTCAACTATGACCTTGAAGACTAGGGTTTGATTTCCTGCTTAGCCATGGCAACCTTGGGCATGTCATATACTCTGAACCCCAGAAAACGCCATGATGGTATTTAACTTAGAATCACCACAAGTCGGAAATGACTTAAAGGCAAGCAACAACAACAACCAAATGTATCTGACCTTCTATTGTGACAAAAGGCCTATTCACAAAGTAATGACGACACAGAAGCAGTCCCAACAATATGACTTGAGAGGGATTATACTATGTGGACCGGGCAATCAAGGTGGCTATCATCATCATCATCATCTTTATTTATGCCCCACCTTTTTCCAAGAATGGAGCTCAAGGTGGCTTCCAAATTCAAATGAGCACAATATAGTTAAGAAAATGCAAAAAGCCATCATTAAAATGGAATTAAAGTACTATTGATAGTAAAACAATTCAAAACATACACTTACAAAGGAAAACAAATTTATCTCCATTTATCCCCTTAAGCAGAGGCTATCCCATTTGTCCAGTGAAGAACACAGAGGAGCTTTGGCTGCAGAGAATAGTACACATCACTCTGCAGGATGGGCAAGCAAATGGACCGCTGCCATCATGAGTGACACCATTAGGACCTGTAATGTTGGTTATTAACCTGTTGGCAATCATACTGCTGCTGGTGTGGTGTGAAGAAGAAAGAGGGCTACCAGGAACATCCTTCACTTGCAACCATGTGCCTCAAGTGTATGGTGTATGGGGTGGGGTATCTGATGCTTTTTTACTTAAGCCTGGAATAGAATACAATGGTAGATCAAGGATCAAGTTCTTCATGCCCTCCAATATTTCACTGATGAAAACTAGGACACATGTGGCCAAGAGACATCAGAATGTAGTCAAGATGGCAAAACTTATTAATGAGGAAGGACATACAAGCTTGGAGCGGTGGCAGCATGTTGTTTTTGCCTGAGCCTACTGAGAAGGGCAAGATTCTGCCTCTCCTCTCCTTTCCCCCTGTTGAATTGAGCGCAAACTCCTTTTGCACTTTGCATTCAGTTTGCAGCAACTGCAGTAAGTAGAAGACAAAGTGGAAGGAAGAGAGAGAACCTGGAACATTTTTAAAAGTAACTGAAAAAGGACAAAGAAGGAATTGAAACTGTCCCTACCAAATGGGGATAGTTGGGATATTCTATAGGACTATCAGTGGGCTGCAAGCAATGCCAGATGTACCTGGAATTATTGGAACTGGAACTGAAGGAAGAGGAAATGGTCTGTAGCTCATAGTCCACTTAGGGTTTTGAAATCTGGGTGTTCTCTAAGCTAAACAGTGCAAGGGGGCCCTTCAACCTATGTAAAATGTGGATTATCATGTAAAATGTGGATTATCACTCCTTGAGACTCCACAAGAAACAATCCACTGTTTGAGTGGGGGCATAAAAAGGACAGTTCAGAGAGCCTGGAGAAGTCAAGCACTTCAAGAAGTAGCTCATGTCCTGCCCCAGAGCCACACCTACTTTCGATAAAAAGTAAATGGCGACATAATTTAATTTTTAAAATGTGCACAGTGAACAGAAAAGCAGGCAGCAAAAGGCTTTTCCCTTTCATAGCACTACAATCTGAGATCACCTTGTAAAATTGTCTTTGGGTTTGTTGGTTTGTTTGGGTTTTTTTGTAGCTTTTAATTTTTTTTATTTTATTTTTAGTGCTGAAACATTTTAGCAACAACATCACAAGCAATTGCAACAGAATACTGTGTGATGCATCAGATGGGGGGGGCAAGCCCTGGGTTTTGAAAACATTCAGATGCCCACTCTCAGGACATTTCTGCACTCTCCTGTTATAGCGGTATGGTTCCACTTTCAACATCGTATGGAATCCTGGAGTTTGCAGTTTAGGGAGGGGCCAGTCGGCCCCTCCCTAAACTGAAAACCCTAGGATTCCATACAATCTTGAAAGTGGAATCATAGCGCTATAACAGGCTAGTGCAGAAATGGGCCCGGTCCCAAAGCTCAGCTGCTGAGAAAGGACTTTATAGCAGAACCTATGTTGCAGCCTGGTTCTCACAATACTTCAAGCAGCGACTGTGAGACAAAAGCAGTCCTATACAAATGCAGCTTGGCAGAAGTCTTCCTTGAGGCTTTACATTTCCAGGCCTGCTGAAGTCCCAATGCCAGAGTGGAAGCTTAATAGCATAGCACATGCTTTGCATTGAAAAGGTCACAGGTTCAATCCCTTGCACTTTTCATTGAAAAGGATGTTGAGCAGTACGTGATGAAGAAGACCTCTGCCAGTCAGAACCAGACCTCAAAACAGTAACTTTTGAATTACAACTCCTAGAAATCTCCCAGACAGCATGAGAGTAATAATCCAAATTTTTATATTTCTGAACTCCATCAGTCAAAACAATATTGGACTATACACACCCAAACTCAATAAATTTTCTTCCAACAGGTTCAGGCTTTTCAATCCTGTATATATATTTTGGTGCTATGTGGCATTTTTCAGCAGTGCTATTTCTGTGATATTTTTAGAACTTCTTGCTCTGCTGTTGTACTATTATCTTCTGTTGCTTTTAACTGATTAGTTGTTTTAACTTATTGTTTCATAATTCTCTTTTTGAATTGATTTATATGGATCTGGAATTTATTTGTGTTTTTACCGTATGTTGTCCTGAGAGCTATTAGCTGTAAATCTTAGAAATAAACAGATAAATTAAAATAAATATTGCTGTGTGGAGCCAATGACAAGATGGCAGCATGGCACACACACACACACACACACAGAGCAAGAGAGAGAGAGAGAGAGTGAGAGAGAGAGAATATACAGATGAAATGCCAACCAAACTAATACTTTACTTTTTCTTCCACCCTAGGGAAGGAATACCATCTTCCATCACACCTGGGGTGAGGTGAGGGAAAAGTAGGCAACATGGCAAATACAAAAATGTTATCTCCACTTGCTCACTGTTCTGCCACATGCTCTCCAACATTTCATAGATGAAAACCAGGACACGTGTGGTCAACGAAAATGAGAGAGCAGTCAAGATTTCAAAAGTTATTAATGAGGAAGAACAAACAAGCTAAGAGAGGCTGCAGCAGTTTACTTTTGCTTGAACCTACTGGGAAGGGCAGGATTCCACCCCCTCCCCTGCCCTCCCTTCCCCTCCTCTCCTCCCCACTGTGTTAATTGAGTGCAAACTACATTGGCACTTTGAATGCAGTTTGAAGCAACTAAAGTAAGCTAAGAACAAATGAGGAAGAGGAAAGAGAAACTAGGTCATTTTAAAAGAATCTGGAAAAAGTGGGATGACAGAGGATTAATCAAATCAGGACATTGGGTGATATGTAACCATGCTATAATGCTGCAGCACCTCAACATGTTATGTGAGCAGATCAATACATGAACACATGTGACCAGAGGTGGATCTATGGTGTGACAACTGGGGCACTTGCCCCAGGTGCCAAATGTTGGGGGGGCACACAAAAAAAGAACACACCTGCCTGCCCCCACTGCCACTCACCCCTCCCCTGCCGGGTGCTTGACCCACTCCCACCCACCCACCACTCACCCCGTCCCCTTGCCCTGGGTGCTGTTGGGTCTCGGTAAGCCACTGCATATGATATGTAAAGAGTGTTGACTGGCTTTCTTTCTGATGCCCCCTTGGACCTTTCCCAATGGCACTATGATATATTGAAAGAAGGTGAGCAACAAACAAGCATTACAGCCAACAAGATCCCAGTTTAAGATCAGTGGGTTAGATTTCAAAGGGTTTCATACTTTTTGGAGGATGTTACATTTTTACAAGCAAAGTGCTGGGGGTTTTGCACAAACTGTTTGCACGGAAAACAAGGATTTTGCAGATACATAGGTGTCACAAAAAAGTTCTGGAATAGTCTTCCTGTCAGAGTAACTTGGCTCTTTCTTGTCAAAGAAATTTCAGAAAATCTGCCATTATTATTTACATCCCTACTTCTGAATCGCCTTCACATCTTTCCAGTTTAGCTCCTTTCCCCACACACACACACACACACACACGCACGCACACACGCACACACACACACACACTTGCTGGGGAAAGGGCATATTAATAAGTGCTGTTCTGAAAAGTCATTCTGTTAGTTAAGGAGTATGGATGGGGAAGAATTTTTGTACTTTTGGGACTTCACACCTCCTGAGACTCACTGAGACAAACTGCACATGCTTCAGAAATCTGTACATCTGCAAACCTTGCAGTCTGTTTTGTCTGCACCAAATTATGCATATTATTAAAAAATGTGAGCTGCTAAAAATGTGTGTGTATGTACCTTCAAATTGCCTGTGGACTTATAGTGACCCCCAGGAATTTCATAGGGTTTCTTAGGCAAGGAGTACTCAGAGGTGATTTTGCAACTTCCTTCCTCTGAAACGTAGCCTACAGCACCTGATATTCATTGCCAATCTCCCATCTAAGTACTAACCTGGGCTGGCCCTGCTTAGCTTCCAAGGTCAGATAGGATCTAGCGCCTTTAGAGTGTGTACAGTTGAAAAATGCACACAAGGATACTTTAACCAACAGGGGGGAAATGAGCAAAAACTTAGCAAATGAATGCATATAGTATGGGAAATGCATCTGAGATACACATACAAATGTCTATGCAGGAAACAAAATCAAAGTTTCACAATCCATTAAGAACAATAAATGGGATGACAATGCAGGTGGGAACTGAAGAAATGTGAGACTCAGTTTTTCACATCCCTAGCTGTGAGTTAGTAGAAATGGGCAAAACTGTCAGTCCACCATATTTTCTCCTTCTCCCCTCTCTCTCAGTGACTTTAGCATTATCCTATGTTTCCCAGACAGACAGAACAAAGCATATGCCAGTCTACCCATCACACCAATACAGTGGCCAATGACAGTGAGGTCAACATGTTTCTACATTTCAGGAGAAACACAGGATACTGATGAAATCACTCTGACCACCAGCCTTTTAGCAGGAACTCTATTGCTTATGCTTCCTCCATTCATTCATTCAACATTCATTTACTCAGTTGATATCTCAACTTTTTTCCTGCCAAGGGACCCAATGTAATTTACAAAATTTAAAAGAAAAGTTTTGCTTAAAAAACTATACAAAAATTTAAAAATTATTAATGTCAGGCCCATTACAAGCACATGGTTAACCTATGGAGCCAATGTGATGGGAGTGTTGGACTACAATTCTGAGAGACCAGGGTTCAAATCACCACTTGGCCATGAAAACTCACTGGGTAACCTTTGGGCAAGTCACAGACTCTCAGCTTCAGAGGAAGGCAATGCAAACCCCTTCTGAACAAATCTTGCCAAGTAAAACCTAGGATAGGTTTATCCTGGGGTTGCCAAAAGTCCGAAATGACTTAGAGGCAAACAACGACAAAGCTTACACAACTTTAAAATGCATTTAAAAGATAATTAAAACATACAAAATAAAAACAAAGAACAACATTTTAAACAATATTCTGCCATGTGATTAAAATTAATCAAATGCCTCTCTAAATTAGAAAAAAAGTCTTAACTTGCTGACAAAAAGAAAGCAGGGAGGGGGTTGAGCAGACTTCCCAGGGGAAGGATTTCCACGGTCTAAAAGCAACCACTGAGAAGTCTCCCTCTTTCTCTTCTGTGTCCTCACCAACCTCACTTGCAAAGGTGATGAGACCAAGGCCCTTTTTGCAGGGTATTGTCATTCCACAATGGGGACAGGAGAAGGACAGGACTAGGACAACGGCTACCCATGATGTTGTGGTCCTGTCCTTCTCTTGTCCCAGGTGGCGCAATCACAGAGCAAACCATTGACGGCTTTTCTCCATCAATGACCCACGATTGTGCTGCCATCCCTCACTTATCTGATGTGTGGAGGGTCTGGAACTGCAATGGTTGCACTTCCTGCCCCAGTGCAGCCTGGGACCCAGCTGCGCTGCAGCAGGAAGAGGCAGGGCCATTGCGTTTCCTCGATGGCAGAGGTAGCTGGTGTGGAGGGGAGCACTCCTGTCATGCTCCCTCCCGGCAGAGCCACTACCAGGATTCCCACAGGACACTTCCAGGAACAGATAGGATGCGAAAAGGGCCCAAGTGAAAGCCCTTTCCAAAATTTCATGGAAGACAAGTCAGCTCATACGGAGAGATATGGTCTACCTCAGTTCTTCTTGGGATATATGATGTAGGAGACTGGCAGTTATGTTTTTTTCCAGCATATTAGGGACTGTATCGTATCAGTACTAGCTGGCCACACCACTTCATTTTTTTCTAAGACACTCTCTGCAGACTGACAGCCAATGACTTGGATAATGGCAATGGGACTATCACTTTGGGTACCACTGCTCTATAACACCCAACAATAATTGGCGGGGGGGATGTAACAATGTAGAAATCACACACTTGGTGAGGAAAACAAAACAAAAGTGATCCTCACTTTGCTCCTTTATTGCTGTTCGTTTCCCTCTGCCTTGTGTTCCAGATCTCTTGAATTCCAGTTTAATTAGAAGAATTTCTAATTCCAGAGTTACAGCATGGCTTTCACAGCTCCTTTAGCTCATTTGCATCTTTTTTCACCTTCTGTGACCTCTATATTCACAAGCACATTGGTAAAAAACACTATAAAAATCCCACATTCTTTTGACTCTAGATAAGACTGCATCAAGTGCTGGGAATCATGTGGCATCTTTAATGTATCAGGTGCACTAGCTATCGGTTCATTTCCAAGTGCAATTTAAGGTGTTGGTTATTATCTCAATATCCTAAACAGCTCAGGACCAAAGCAAATGATTGATCTTCCCCTTCCATTTAAATCGAAACATCCTTTGAGGTAGGTCCGTGCATTGGCTGCCGATATATTTCCAGTCCAATTTCAAGGTCTGGTGGTGACATTTAAATCCCTAAATTGTTTGTGACCTTAATACTTGAAGGAACACCACACCCTATATATGTCTGCCTGGTGCTTAAGATCTCTTGAACAGACCACCCTCTGTGCCTCAAAACTAGGGACAACTGATAGTGTGAGGACGTAGGAGATGGTTTTCTTTGCTATGACATCCAAGTAATGGAATGCCTTATCCTCTGAAGCACAGTTGGTACACTTTCATTCTGACATGATATTAACATTTGGTTTTTCATTAACACCTTGGGGGTTAATGGTTATTGTCCTGAATTGCATGCCCAGAGGGTGTTAGACTGTTAAATTTTTAATTATCCAACTTTCATACCAGGCAGCATGGTCCACAATAAACAATTGTGTGAGCTGTAGTCCAAAACATCTGGAAGGCCAGAAAGCAAGCACATGGGCAGGGAACAGCACCAACATTACGTCTGTATGTGTGCTAGTTAAGCTAGGTATGCTACTTTGCACTTCTCCGCTGTGGTAGAATACATAGCCCAGTCACCATAGTTGATTCAGCTTAAGTCTAGGGCCATTTCCACACTACACTGTTATACTGCTATTATTCCATGTTTAACCTCCTGTGGAATTCTCGGGGTTTGTAGTTTACTGAGGCCACAGAGTTCTCTGGCTGATAATTCTAAAAGCCCCTCCCCAAACTGCAAACCCCAGGATTCCATAGGATGTTGAAAGTGGAATAATAGCACTGTAACAGTGTAGTGTGGAAATGGCCTAGGTGACTTTTTTGCATGGAATGGGAGGCATGTATCATCTTGTCTTTTCCCTTATCTAGCAAAATGTTTAGAACTGGCTTTGCTCTCAGGACTGAATCTTTGGTATCTGCATCCACAACATACACAACTACATGAGTGCATCAGTAAAACACTGCATAAAAAGAAAGCCGATACAACCACAGCCGCCATCACACCAACACATCTTGTTTGCCATTGTATGTCCATTTCCACATGTGTGTCATTTGTGCAGAGGAGGGATGTCCAAATAGAGGGCCAAAGCAAACTGCATATATGCAGCATATTGTATACAGTACAGTACAGTACAGTGTACAACAGTGCATAGCTGCACAAAGTACAACAATTGGAGATTAAAAACCAAGCAATGGAAGAAGTCTGAAATACCACATCCACTTCAGAAATTAGCATTATTTGGAGTCTGGAAATCCAGAGAGAAATTGATGTAAGAATAGTGATGAATGAATATCTTTCTTTCTAGATGGTTTCTTATGTGTTCACTTATGAGTCTTTTACACTGGACATTTTTAAAGATATGAACTATTATTTGCAAAAGCATGCATTAAATTGCATGCATTTCCTCACAAAATATTGACTTAAACCATACATTTTTATGAAATTTCTGAAATGCATTTTTTGGGGGGGGGCAGGAACATCATTGTAATAGTGCCAGAAATGTGCAAACCAAAGAGCAGTAATGTGCTGATCCACACATTGACTTGGGAAATGTGAATTAGGTTGGCTTTCTCAAAAATGCAGATCAGATGGGGGGAAAAACTCTCCAGGTTTCCTAGGTAGGCAGAATATTGAGAATGTCCTGATCTGCTAAGTACTTGACCACATAAGGGAACAGGTAAGCAGGGGAAGAGGGGAGATTTGTATTTTCTTGAGACACAGACCCCTGCAGAATCAGAAATTGGTTTCTCCCAGAGTTGACTCAAAACCTTCAAAGTCCATTCAGATCAAAGGAATCCAGCCTAAAATCCCCTCAATTTTGAAGAGGCTCAGATTAGAAGTTCCAGCTTGGACTCTTAATACCCTCTTCTGTTGAATTATTGCTAAAGGAAAACGTCAGGGATTCGTCCCTAACCGTAATGGCTGCACTCCTTCTGAAGACCAAAATAGATAGGGTGGGACGAAACGAAGCAAAATACAAAGATACCTGGGGCACATAAAATGCTGGTACACCCACAGCTTGGAACAATGCATACTTTTGCAAATAAATAATGCCAAGGTTTATTTTTCCTCAAAGAGCAATGCTATATAGCTTTTTGCAGGCTTTTTTTAAAAAAATAAAAAGGCTTACATTCTGCTAGAAGATCGAGTTTTCCTGTGATGACCTTTTTCAAATTGTGTGCCAGCCTTCAAGATTTCATGCATGTGGGCATTATCTAAAGACAGTGAGCATTCCATTGTTATGCATGAAAAAGCAAAGACAGGGAGGGCCTTATGCCTACATCTTGCTAAGCCACTGAGCTCAAACTAAGATTATATCTTCAAAAGCTTCCTTCAACATGTAGCCTGATGGGGTCCAATAATTATACAACACGCCATATAAATACTCATGCACGCAGAGAAGTGGATGAGAAGGGAGGAGGAGAAGGGGAAAACACATTGTGATTTCAGGAAAGCATTTCCCAAGTATTAAGTTTAGTTTAAAATAAATGGTATTTAGCATCGTGTTGTACACTTCATGTAGTCAAAACACACATACTCTCCCCAGTACATTCTCTCAGTAATCTCTGTGATACTCTCGTAAGTAGACTATGAGGATCACTTCCCCTGTTTTTCAAGTAAGGCCAGTGCACCTATATTCAGACAAGCTCGGCAAGAGCTTTCCTTGTAGAAGCTTTCTCCGGGGGGATGAGGAGCAAGGGATATGCATGTGTGGCTCAGAATGAAGCAGAACTTGGAAAAATTAACTGGAACGAAGCAGAGTTTGGAAAAGTTACTGCTAACGCTGGCCGGGGATTCTGAAAGCTACATTCCTACAAAGGAAGCTCTGGGACCAGATTATCTTAAGCCTCACCTCTCTGCAAATGTATGTGCCCAGATCTTGGTTCTTCTCTCAGTAGCCACCCCCTGTATGAGAGAAGAGGGTCTTTTCAACAGAAAGAGATCCAACAATGGTATGCACTCCCTGTTGAGACTTGCCAGGTGCCCTCCCTGATTTCCTTTTGATGACAAACCGAAAGAAAAAGAATCCCACAAAGCTTTTTATTTTCTAGTCACCCTTCCCTTTAGATTTAACTTATTGTTTAGCTTAAATAATTTTTACCTCTGCTCTGGAGTTTTATGTAGCTGTTAACTTAAAAAAGAAATAGATGCATAATCTTTTATCCTGTATATTCCTTGTCCTGGGATAGTGCCTTTGCATTTTTAAAAAGAATTCTTGGTTGTCACTTATCACAAAAACCCTGCTGAAGAACAGGATATAAATACTCAATATGAATGATAGAATGAATGCAGCAATCAACCAACCTAAAAATCAACATAGTATTAGTGCTCAATTTCTAGTGTAGTAAAACTTTGGTCGCCTTATCCTCCCAGTTCCACTGGCTGAAGCAATTCCATCTGTAATCTTATTGGATCCTGCCCAACATGTACTTTCATCATGCTTTTGGAGAATCTAAGCAACAGCGTAGCATATTGGATTGTGCCAAGGCTAATAGTCTGCATGGAAACTGAGTGTCCTTCCTTTTGCATCCCATCAGCCAAGGGCCCAAAGTATACGTGTGTGTGTGTGTAGAGAGAGAGAGAGGGTGCAAAGGAAAGAGAAGAAGTAGAAGGGAAAAAGAACGAGCCCTGGTTTCAGAAGTCCCATACACAAAAGACCCTCTGAGCAGAAATCAACACCTCTGGACCTCTTAAGCCAAAGGTGAGATTGTCCATTCACAGTTGAAAATAAAAGGATAGGAAATGCATTGCCTGAAATGAACCTTACCTAACCACAGCCAGAGGTTTACTTTCATCAGCATTCTAGCAGCAATTTTCAGGCATAGGGTTGCCAGATTAAAACTAGAGTGGGCTCCTGTACTTTAATGGATGTACAAAAGAGGGACTATCAGCAGGTGCTGCTTGTTAACTGGTTGCATGACAGCAACAGCTGCTTGAAATATTTCTAACACAACCATTAAAGGCATAGGAGCCCTCTCTAGTTTTCAATCTAGCAACCCTGGAATGCAGCTTACACAGGTGAAAGTCCCTTTTCAGGCAGGGCACAGAGGGCTATTCTCTTCCCTGTGTTCCATTCAAAAAGCTCATGCCCAACAACTGTCAAGCCCCAAGAAGGAGCATTGCTGCTCCTTTTTAACTGAGAGAAGAGGAGGGAGAAGATGATTCAGACAATGAAGATCCAGGTTCTCTGAAATCTTGGGGGAAAGAAAAGGTGGGTCCATACTATTGAGGCTGCACCCTCATTTCTTCTTCTCCCACCCACCCCCTCACCAACCTGAGACAAGCTGCTTCTCTGTGATCTGGATTGGTTCCCCCTTCCACTCCTTAGTCTTTAGCTTAGTTCTTTGTGGGAGAGATTTCCACAGCCTGGGAGCAGCTGCTCAGAGTGTCTTCTCATGTGTCCTCACTGGAAATGTCCATGATGGGTGGTGGGACCAAGAGAAAGTCCTTCCCTGAAGATCTTAAAACTCAGGCAAGCTCACTTTGGGAGTACAAGACCAAGTTTTGATGCTTGTTCTTCTGATTCATCCTGGTCATACACTAACACTAACCACTATGCATCACACTGGCCCCATACCAGCCCCCCTAGTATCTTGCTCTCTTGCCTGTTCATGCTATGAATATATATATATATATATATATATATATATATAATCAGTTCAAGCTTTCCAGATGCTTCTAAAAGCAGAAGACCCCAAAAGGAGTTATCTGCTGTCATACAGAGAGTCATGTATCCAGAATAGGTGCATAGATGTTGTCCCTGTGTTCCCCCGAAAGCTGGTAAATCATACCTGTGTCTTTAAAAGGTACCCAGATAAGCAGACCAAAAGCTGGAGGTTTCACGCTCCATGTCTGCATTCACATCCAGCCATTGTAATTAAGCCCCCAAGTTTCATTTACACAGGCTTAAATCCCTTCAAATCTCTACCTTTGCAGATCTCTTTTCCTTTGAAATGTATACCAGCATTATTATCCTTGAATACACATGAAAACACAGTGCCGTGAATCTATAATAAGAGCTTCATCTGGTTCTGCAGCTCAGAACTGTGTGTGTGCCTGTTTGATTAAATGTTCAAATTACTCCCACTTAAACAGCGTCTGCATATGGGCAAAGATACAAACCTACTTAAAAATCAGCTTTTAACAGCTGACCCCAGTGGCTCAGCAAGTATATTGCAGTCTTCCTCGGGGAAACTCAGGGTCATGAGCTAACCCAGGTTCCCTCAGCCTCATGGTGGTGTAGGCCAAGCGTGTTAACGTTTTGCCGGCTGTGAGTTCAACTGCCGTTCTGCTATGACACTATTCAATGTCCAAATGACAGAAGAGCAATCAACATCACCCGCTGCACAACAAGGAGATTGACCAACGGGCAGAAGAGGGCAGAGGGAAGAGGCAATTGGTCATAAGCAAAGAAATCTTCCCAAAACAAACCATAGGAGAACAAAAACATACACATATTGGAGATTATTTATAGCATGAGGGATATTCAGAGCCCCTCCTGGGTGTGCCACAAGATCAGCTGTTGCACAGCTGCTATCCTTCCAGTTGGCTGCAAAGTGGAAAGGACAATGTAGAGAAAACCACGGTGATCTTATGCCACAGAGGTCAGCCAATCTATATAACAGCACTGCACATCATGCAACTATCTGGGGATGGGAGCCAAATTTGTCTAGTATACATTTTAATACAAAATGACCTGATACCCACATAATTCACAAACGAGAAAGTAATTATCCTTCTCTTCCCTTCATCTCTCTGAATTTTGAAATATAGTTCTCTCTCAGACCTCACGTGGAATACTGTGTTCATTTCTGGTCACCACAGTTTGGGAAGGATATGGACAAGGTGGAACCCGTCCAAAGGAGGGTGACCAAAATGGTAGAAGGCCTAGAAACTATGCTCTATGATAAGTGGTTTAGGGAGCTGGGTATGTTTAACCTGGAGAAGAGAAGGTTAAGAGGCGACATGAAAGCTATGTTTAAATATTGGAAGGGATATCATATGGAGGATGGAGCAAACTGTTTTCTGCTGCTTCAGAAACTAGGACATGGAGCAATGGATTCAAACATCAGGAAGAGATTCCATCCAAACATTGGGAAGAACTTCAGGACAGTAAGAGCAGTTCAGCAGAGGAATACATTGCTTTAGAGTGTAGTATAGTCTCCTTCTTTGGAGGTTTTTAAACAGAGACTGGATAGCCATCTCTCAGGAAAACTATGATAGTATATTCCTCCATGGCAGAGAGTTGGACTAGATGGCTGTTGTGGTCTCCTCCATCTTTAGGATTCTTGGATCTGGTGCCTTTGCAGTGTGCATAGTTGAAAAATGCACACAAGGGTGCTTTAATGAACAGGGGTGAGGATGTACAAAAACTTAGCAAATGAATGCATCTATTATGGGAAATACATATGAGATATGCATACAAATTTCCATATAGGAAGCAAAAACAAAATTTCACAGTCCACTATGGCCCTTGTGGTTTCTTCCAGCTCTATGATTCTATGATTTGTCTCTCTCTTTTTTTTTTTTTTAAAGAAAACATGCAGAGATGACTACAACAAGATATCAATGCCATTGTTGGCATTTTGATTCTCAAGCAAACAAGTATTTTCATGTAGGGAAAAAGCACTGTGGAGGAGTGTTTATCATTGTTTGTATACTGCAATCATCCATTTTAAAGGATTAAAAACATCCGCATCAAAAACCTTGGAAGGCAGACCAATGCTAAAATGCCTTTGTGGAAACAAGTGCATGAAAGCAGCATTATACTGCATCAGGCCAGCAGTCCAGCACAGTCTACCAGCCAGGAAACTTCAGCTGGCATCAGCTCTCCAACATCTCAGGCTAGAGGTATTTATTTAGCAAAATATTTATATCCCACCCTATATCTGAAATTTCAGGGCAGCATACAATAAAGTCAATTTAGGACAATAAATAAGAATAACAACAATTTTTAAAGATTTAAAATATAGTAAATCATTTGTCACAAGTGCAGACAGTTTAAAACCACCTGAAATCACATAAAATGAGGCCACCCTAATGCACATGCAAAAGAGATAAAATGGATTAGGTCTCAAAGGCCTTTTTTAAAAAAAGCCCTGATTTGACTTGGTACTGGAATGCCACCAGCTTTGGCGCCAATGGGCCTCCAAGGAGATGGTATTCTATAACTGGGCTGGCACAGCAGAGAAGGCCCTCTCCCATGCTTTCCCAAAATGCATTGCCCTCATTGGTGAGACAAACAACAGGGACCTTCCAATAGTCCTCAATTCCTGGGCAGGCAAATATAGAGAGTTGCTCCTTCAGATGTCAAGGTCCCAGTCTATTTAGGCCTTTAAATGCTATCATCATCACCTTGAATTCAGACAGGCAGCCAAAACAATTCATTCTAAACTGGTGTTCTGTGGTTTCTTTATGGTGTTCTAGTCGGCATTTAGCGGCTGAATTTTTCACTAGCTGTAATTTCCAAATCATCTTCAAGAGAAGCTCCATGTAGAATGCATTGCAGTAATCTAACTGGGGAAGTGATCAGTGCAAGGGCTACTGTGGCTAAGCTATCCCTGCTCAGGAAAGGCTGTAGCTCACAGACCAGTTGAAGCTGGCCCCAAGCATTCTGAACTACCATACCAAAGAGGAATCCAAGGGTATTTCCCGAGCTATGCACCTACTGTTTTGAAAAGACTGCAACCCCATCCAGGGCAGGTAGCTTAGCTTATTTCCAGACGAGAGAACCACCAATCTAGAGAACCTCTGTTTTATTTAGCCTCAGTTTATTGCTCCTCATCCAGCCCATCACAGCATCCAGGCATTGGTCCATGACAAGCAGCATAGCTGAGTGTTATCAGCATACTCATGGCACCCAACCCCAAAGAGGTCTTTCTAAATGGTCTTCCTTTGTGTTTTATGACAAACCACCTTTGAAACTAAGAGGACTCTCAGCACTGTTAATAGACATGGGACAGGGATCTGCAGATTAGAAATGAATTACAGAGGTTATCAACTAAAATGTGGCAACTGCATCCTTGTAGAGTAGGAATATGGAAAATGTATCTTACAGGCCACATCTGTCCCCAAACTTCACTGTTGTAGCTTCTGATACCCATTGGCAGAACCCTTGAATATTTACTTTTGGTAGGATCACAGCCCTGGTTCATGAAGATCTGTCTGTTTATCTTTAATTTCTGGTTAAGACTGAAAGAAATGTCAGAAAATTGCATAGCAAAACTATGGCCATTTCCACACTACACTGTTACAGTGCTATTATTCCACTTTCTACATCCAATGGAATCCTGAGGTTTGCAGTTTAGGGAGGGGCCTTTAGAATTCTCAGCCAGAGAGCTCTTTGGCCTCAGGAAACTACAAACCCCAGAATTCCACAGGATGCTGAAAGTGGAATAATAGCACTATAATAGTGTAGTGTGGAAATGGCCTATGTTTTCAGGAACTACTGTCTCTTAGCTCCTCAAAAGAAAAACCCTGGTATCAAAAGATCACATGTGTTCTTCAGAAATTTGACTTTTCTGAAACTTATTTTTTCCCCAGAAATATAACTGATCAGCCAAAAAAGAATTCAAGTTACGTGCCAATGATATGTCTTACAAAAAGACTTTGCATCTCTCACTTCAGTTAAAATCTCCCCGTGGTATAATTTACTTAAATGCCTTCCAAGCCCAGAGGACTAACTGTTTAAAATTGAAAAGTTTTGTTTAAGAAGAAAGCTAATGTTAGCTACATTTCAGCTAATGCCTTCCACAATTCTGGTCAGCTAATTAGCTAAGCTCCCTTGCTATGTATTCTAGTGTCGCTGTGGTCTGGGTGAAGGTTAGGAACTCCCTCACTACTTGTTTAGCTGTCCTTGGTCAAACGGAATTAAAGAAAAATACCTTGTGGATTGTTATCTATTAAAAACAATTGGTCTGTCTGCCAAAAATTGGAATTTTTGCTTTTTAATAAAGACTCAAGTATCACTAGAAGATCAGCAACTTTCTTAAAGGCATTAGTTAAAGCCCATTCAAGTTATTATAAGACATTCCCCAATGTCTGAAATTTTATTGCCGCCATGGCTTCATTTTGTACATTTTAATTCTTACGGCTAAGCTAATTAGTATTAGAAATGGTTTTGGAAATTCTGTGTTAAATTTTATATTTTAACTTCATTGCTTGATATTTGTATAACCTCTTTGTTTTTACATTGTGATGACCTATGGTTATAAGCAATTAAAATTTGAAGTGAACTTTATTTTTTTGGTGATTTTTTTTCACCCTAAGCAGCCCAAAATGAAATAAAACTGCACAGAAATGCAGAAGTTTTATACTTTTCAACCCCCCCCCCAACTGCCAACTGACCCCACTAAAATCACTTTATTTTGGCTGAAACCCATCTAAAAAACAGTGACTAGAAGTGATCTCACTCTTTTAAAAGGGAAGGAAAGAGAGTGAAATCAGCCCTCCTAGGATCGGTGTTAGAAGCTGGCCCATTTTCATGTGTTGCTGAACCCACAATTTTCTTCTGTACAGCCATGACTTCAAGACTGACAATAATGGCCAGCATCATGGGCTATCTTCCAAGCCTCTGGTCAGGGCACCCAAGGCCTTTCTGCACTATGCTGTTATAGTGCTATTATTCCACTTTAAACATCCTGTGTAATTCTGGGGTTTGTAGTTTCCTGAGGCCCAAGAGCTCTCTGGCTGGGAATTCTAATTGCCCTTCCCTAAACTGCATACCCCAAGATTCCATAAGAGGATGAAAGTGGAATAATAGCACTAGAACAGTGTAGTGCAGAAAGGCTCCCAGTATCTGTTTCTGGACCTCCAGCCCCGGCTGCTTGTTCATATTTGCTCTTGCTACCTTTTCAACTGAGCAGTTTCAACATTTTCAGGCAGGTAGCTGGAGAAAAAGCAGTAAACTCTGCATGCCTTGGGCCCTTACACATTACTCAATTAACTGCCATGGCTGCATCATGTGGAATCTTGGGGTTCGTAGTTTGGTAAGGCCCTAAAAGTCTCTGGCATAAAATTCTAAATACTCCTCCCTAAATTGAAAACCCCAGAATTCCATAAGATAGAACCACGGCAGTTGGAGTGGAATCACAGAGCTATAATTGGGTAGTGTGCAAGGACCTCTTAACATCTCCCCATACCACCTCCCTAGAGGTGATTCTGAGAGTGTCCAAAAGAAGACACATAAATGATCCATGCCAGTAATAGTGAGGAGGAGCTATCCACATTCAGAGAGGTGAACTCAACTGAGAGCATCTCATTTTATGGTCCCTTGAAACACTTACAGCTACTTTTCCTCAGTTTTCATAGTAAAATTTCCTTTCCTGTCTCAGTTCTGCCATTAGAACTGGTTGTTCTTGTTGGTGTGTAGCTAGAGTTGTTTTGTTCTGGGCATTTTGTATGTAAAGATGTTAATTGACTAGAAGATGGTTGCCTGAATCATCATTAAAAGTTCCTTGAGGCTCCTGTGGCTATTAGATTAGAGCTAATATTCAACATTCCCTTCCCTAAGATGTCAGGGACAAACCTTAGAACCAGGGAAAGGTCCTTGGAATGCCACAAGGACAGGTCTCAGAGATTTCACAGTGGCAGGCCCTTGTTATGAAAAGAGAAGCAAGCAAGGATGGGGAGCCAAGTCAGAACTGTTGCCAGGTCAAGTTAATATAGACATGAGAAAGAGGGAATCTAGGTAAATAGGCTTAGAATTCAGTAAAAGCCAGCTTGCCAGGTAATATGGTAACCAGAGTCATATTTGCTCATGGCGGCGGTGGCTGTTGCTGTTGTTGGGAGCTTCCCACTGTCTTCTCTGAGACTGAGAGAGTGTGGGACCTGGCCAAGGTCACCCAGAGGGTTTCCATGGCTGAGCAGAGATTCAACCCCTGGTCTCCCAGAGTCCTATTCCAACTTTCAAATCACTATACCATGTTGGCAGTCATTAGAACTGGGTTGAAAGAAAAAAAGTTACTGGGCATGGCTATAGAAAGACTGCTGGCATGCTGTAGTGGAAACCTGGAGACCAGATTTCAAATCCCTGCTTAGTTATGGAAACTCACTGAGTGATCTTGGCCAGGTCATACTCCCTCAGCCTCAGTGGAAGGCACAAGCAAATCCCTTCTGAATAAATTCTGCCAAGAAAACTCCATGGTAGGTTCACCTTAGGGTTGCCATTAGTTGGAAATGACTTGAAGTCACACAACAACAACCGCTGTAGGATGTTCAGAGGGCAGAGAGAGATTTTAAGTATAGTTATGAAGTAGTTCTCAGTTATGGCTGGTAGCTTCTATGCCAGATACTCAGTGAATCCATTCTGGGTTTTTGACTTCTCTAATGTCCTAATCCCTAGCTCCAACATACGTTCAACATCTTGGATAGTTTCTTTAAATTTCAGAGTAAAACTGGAAGTGGGTTCAACACCTCAGTTGTGTGGAAAACACCAGACACCCTGGTGTGTTCTATCGTTCAAAGGTGCAAATACAACCTATGAATATATAAGAATAGCAATTTGAGATTTGCTACCTGGAGAGACTCGTTTTTTTTAAAGAGCACCCTACTGCACTAGAAATGGGGAAAATAATAATGAAATGTACAGTACCAAATTGTTTTAAAAAGGATCTTCCACCTCAAGACAAGTGGCAGTGTAGCTTTCAAGATAGATAGATAAATGGCTGCCTCTAGAACTTCCATCACCTTCTTTTTAAAGGTAATACCTTAATTTGCATAGTAATAACCCAATTATCGTAAGATTAGGCGACAGGAATCTCATTATTGCTATTCCTAACGAAACAGTCGATATTCCATTCAATATCTTTTAATCTTACCTACCTTAAAACATAATTATTCCAAATAAATGCTCATTCATCGTTAATGCAATTTCTTTAATAAGGTTGAAGAAAAGAAAAAGAAAATCTCCCTGTAATTGTTAGCTTTCTCCCCACTAATATATCAGTGTTTAAACACTCCCCCTTGCTCGGGCTGCTATAGAAACAGTTCAAAAGTGGCCAATTGTGCAGGGTGGAGGGAGGGAGGTTTTTCATAGCACTTCCCAAGAGAAAACCCAATACTCAGTCCAACAAATGCACATATTACAATTGGCTGGAACACTGCTTGTTCAATAACCCCTTAGGCCACCTGCAGATGAGGTTTTTATGGTGCAATTGTCCTGTCTTACAGAATTTTACTGAGGTGTGAACTAGGGTCAAGTCAGTGGCAGTTGGTGGTTTCCATGAAGAGACATGGAACCCACTCTAAAGGTTTGCTCCAGTCTTTAAAGGAGATATCCAAAGTTCTTACCAAAATAAGTACAGGACTTTGCATAGTGAGCCAGCATGGTGCAGTGAGACACCAAGGTTCAAATCCTTGCTCAGCTCTCTGCTTTAAGAGGAAAGCAATGGCAAACCTCTTCTGAATCAATCTTGCCAAGAAAACCCCACGACAAAGGTACCTTAAGTTGGGGTTGACTTAAAAGCACAGCAACCTTGGCTTACTCCTTTAACTTTTCAGATTAAAATCTACAGGACATTCAGGGTTACACGGACATGGGACCCATCAGCCACTACTCACATAGAAGCCAACATGTCCCATTTGTAATTCTCTTTTTGCTATTAATATTATTAACCACAGAAAATTCATGCAGAGAAAGAAAGAGTATCCTTTTTTTCACTGGAGGTAATAGAAATTGCTCATGTGCCTTCACACCCTACTCTTCCGGTTTATTTGCATTGCATGAGGCAACTTATCATGTTTAAAACAACAAAATAGGGTGGAAAAAATCCCACAAATTGAGACCTTGTTAAATGCATCCATAAGACAACAAAGGGCTTTGTTGGAGTGTTTAGAAAATATATACAGAGGAGAGCAACCAAAATGGTGAAGGGTTTGGAAGCCATGCCCTATGAGGAGCTTAGGGAGCTCGGTATGTTTAGTCTGCAGAAGATAAGGTTAAGAGGGGACATGATAGCCATGTTCAAATATTTGAAGGGATGTCATTTTGAGGAGGGAGTGGACTTGTTTCCCGCTGCTCCAGAGACTAGGAAAAGGAGCAATGGATTCAAACTGCAGGAAGAGAGATTCCACCTAAACTTGAGGAAGAACTTCCTGATGGTCAGAGCTGTTCGTCAGTGGAATATGCTGCCTCAATGTGGTGGAGTCTCCTTTTTTGGAGGTTTTTAAGCAGAGGCTGGATGGCCATCTGTTGGGAGTTCTTTGATGAGTGTTCCTGCATGGCAGGGGGTTGGACTGGATGGCCTCTGTGGTCTCTTCCAACTCTATGAGTCTACGATTCCCCCACTTGTCTGACAGATTAGGGACTGGCGCACTGATAGAAAACAGAATTAGTCAAAAAGTGGAATCCATGTCCTGTACTGCTAAGAGCATGAAGAACTTACAGGGTTCACTTGGGATCAACCAACCACGCACTGCTTGCAGAATCTCCCAGCTGGCTTGGCACAATTTTTCTCCCCTCTCAGCTCACTTTGCAAGCAGCATACACATGACATCTGTTCCAAATGAGCCTCTGTAGACAAGAAGAGCTGATGAAAGAGCGATCCACCCCCACTGAATTAATGGAACTTGTCCTCAATTTGGAAGTATCAATAGAGCGAATCATGAAATAACAGGGCGTCAAAAGGTGGGGGGCTTCCTGTATACCACCTCTTCATATCAAAGATGATGTCAAGGTGCAAGAATGTTAAAGTCTGAACTGAAAACCCCCTAAAATCTAAACATGCACTGTAATACTGAGAAGCTTCAACCTATGTCTCAAAAAAAAAAAAAAATCAAATTGAAATTTTAAAATAATTTAAAAAATATTACAATGTTCTGCAAGGAATTCTTGCTACTTTTGGATGCTGTCTGATCCACTTTGCTTTGATCCTTTTCTTCAGGATTGGGAACTATCACTCTTTCTCTCTCTCTTTCTATTCAACCTTTTATGCCTTACTTTCCAATAGCTTTGTATGGTTCTTGAGAGTGGCTGATTTCCTGTGTGCTGTGACAATCGAAATAAAATACTCTGTTTAACTTCTAACTGGAGTCCTCTCTACAGTTAGTACTGGTATATGCAGGTGAAAAGATCCTGCCGTTACCCGCATTTTGCAGGCCTCTTTTGTGCTATAATTCCCCAAATTCTAAGGAGATGCTGGCATTGTGGGTAGACCTCAAAGTCCTCCACCTCTTAGGGTAATAGATGTGTGATCCTGCCTAGCTTCCCTGCCCTGTTCCACACCTCCATGTAATGTCTAAAAGGTGCTAAAAAGCTGGCATTTGTGAACAAGTCTTTTAATGCAACATCGATATAAAAGGCCTTCAACAAAAATATCCATCTATTTCCCGTAAATCGTACTACTTTTTAAAAGGCTGCCGTTTCAGTGGTAGAATCACTTCGTTCATAGAATGACAGCTTCATGAGGACAGCAGAATGTTTAGCAGTTTCTCAACAAGAAAAAATACAAGCCGCTGGGATGTATTTATGCCTTTTTCAACTATGTCTTCTTTGTGCTTCTGACATGATTAAAAAAGAAAGGAAGGATGAAGAAAAACTGCTTGTGCATTAAAAGGTCTTGGTAAAACTGAATATTTAATAGCAGAACATTAGCTCTGACTATTCCGAACATCCAAGATATTTCTAAAACATGTTTTAAATATTAAACTCTCTTTAGTCTGAACTACACACATATGGCTGGAACGTTAAAAGCATGTGTCTTTTGAACAGAAAGGGCAGGCATGGATAAGACACAGTGTGTAGCTCACAGTGGAATCAAGCGTGTTTGCAAATATAAGAACTGTCACTAGATGTGTGGTAATTATGTCTCTATCAATGTTAGGACTGGGATAAAATGGTTTAATCAAACTGTTTTGGCACCTAAATGGCACCAAAATTATGCTGGGAAGTCAGGGGAGAGAATACGCTTAAAAGCATTGGGAGTAATTTTAACCTTATCTTAATTTCTCCCCCTCCCCAAGTTAAGAAAGCATTGTCTTGCATGAGCAGTGGTGAGCAGTTTTCCAAGCTCTCCAACCTTTCCCATTTTTAAAAACATGTTTAATTTTTCCCCTAAAGGTACCCGCATCCCACCTAAGGACTTGCAGGGGCCAATTTTGACACATCTTTTTTCCTTTAACTGTTTTCGGTCCAGGAAATGCCTTTTCTCAACCAAGAAGTAAATAGAAAGTCAACTTCTATTTTATTTCCTGGATGGAAAAAGGTTTTTTGTTTTTCGTTTTTAATTTTTTGGGGGCAAAAACAGCATGAGGGAGGGCAAAAAGATAGTGATAGTGCCCCTATAGTGCCCCTATATTCCCATTGTATTGGGAATGGGGGAGAGAATTAAAAATTAAAAAAGGGAAAAGGCAGCACAGTCCTCCTGATCCCACAGAGTGGTAACATGCACTCCACCCTCTGAAATTTATTTACTCCTGTTTTAAAGTTTGGAAGTTCTAAAGCACAAATAAGTATACCTGAAATGTGATGAGGTATTTCTGTCCTATTCCAAATAGTTCAAGTGGACACCTTCATTTTTCAGTTTCAGAGCAGGGATGGATAGTTGGTTAAGCTGTTTATCTTGTGGTTGTTGCTACTGCTGCATGCCTTCAACTCATTTCTGACTTATGGTGATTGTAAGGTGAACTTATCATAGAGTGAGACTGAGAATGTGACACGTCCAAGGTCACCTAGTTGGTTTCCATGGCCAAGTGGGGAATCAAACCCTTGTCATGAGGGTCATAGTCCAACGTTCAAACCACATACCCTCCAACATGTCACAGATGAAAACTGGGACATGTATGATCAAGCAACATCATAGTATGATCATAATGGGCAAAAGTTGCTAATGGGGAAGAACACACAAGTTAGGAGAGGTTGCAGCAGTTTGCTTTTGCCTGAGCCTTCTGGGAAGGGAAGATTCCACCTCTTCCTCTCCTCTCCTGCCCCTGTTGAGTTAACTGCAACCAAACTACTTTTGCATTTTGAACTCAGTTTGCAGCAATTGAAGTAAGCTGTGGACAAAGGGGGAAAATGGAACATTTTAAGAAAGAAACTGGAACATTTTTTTAAAAAATAGGATGAATGAAGATTAATTGGGACTGTTCCTTTCAAATCAGGACAGCTGGGAGATATGCCATATGCAAATCTAACTTGCACACAGTAATGTCTGAATATAGGATCGGCTCACAACAAACTTTTTAACCCTTTCAAATTAAGATGTACATCCAAAAAGTAAGTTGTTAATATTAATATGGCTAAACAGATAATACATTGAGAGGTGAGACTGACTGCAGTCTATCCTTTGCATAAGGAACGTTTTATCAGTCCAGGAACCAAATTCCAATTTGGAAAGCATCTTGCAGGGGCAAGGACATAGTGTGGCCAATTCTTACCAATCTACATTTTTCCCATCAGGGCATAATTTTGCATATTTCTGTTCAATTCTGCGCAGGTCTACACAGGACTAATTCCCAGGGCAACAGGTTTCAAGTAGTCGATGAATCTCTCATTACTATGCCGATGATCTTTAAATTATAAATACCTTACTGTTAAAAGGAGCAGGCTATTTAAAGTTTAAATGCTTTTAGATTCCCTGATATCTTCAACTGAAATAAAAAAACAGCTTCCTTGCTCTGTAGAAATACTGTCATTCTTCAGTGCTGGACAGAGAAATCTTAGCTCTTACCTCCAATCACGATAAGAGATAGACAGAGTGCTGGAGGGGAAATGGACAAGACCTACAGGAATTCATGGGTCAGATGGGGTGGGGGGAAACCATGAGCTGGATTTAGCCCACATACAAGAGGTAAAAAAAATGAATCAAATGTTTGTGTGTATTTGGGTATAGGCAGAGAATTGTGTTATGAGGACTACTTGATGTGGAAAAAGTGCAGGGAACATTAACTTGGCAAGAGCATGCATTCACTGAAGAATGGGATGAACTCTCCTTAGAATCTCAGGACAGAATTAAATTATTCTTTACATAGATAGTAAATGAATAACTCTCTAATAGGAAGGAAACACAAGCATAGAGGGAGAAAAATATACAACTCATAAGGACAAACCTAAGTTTACACTTGAATCTCTCTTGGTCCATACTGAACATCTGACTTCTTCTTGTTTGACCTTCTTAGGACAAAATCAGAGTGGAACTGCTCAGAAATGAAGATCACTTCATCCCATATATTTGTTGGGAGGGTCCCATTTGCATTCTTATTATGTATTTCTTAGCACATGCTAGTTGGATGAAGCACATGTAGGGTAGAACAAAAAAAAAAAAACCTCCATGGTTAGTGGTCTACATAAAAAGGGATCCTTCCAGTGAGCATCATCCAGTGTCAGGACTAACAAAAAGATGTACTCAGAAATGCACTCATTTACATTTTAAATGGTTAGAACAAGGAAAATGGTACTATTTTTATATGAAGTAGACTTGTAAAGAAATTGGAGCACTCAACATGTCTAATATCTTTTGGATTACTACATACCCATCAAACTTTCACAGATGAAAGCAGGACACAGGTGGCCAAGCAACATCAGAGTGTGGTTTAGATGGCAAAAGTTATTAATGAAGAAGAACGCACAAGCTAGGAGAGGGTACTGCAGTTTGCTTTTGCCTGAGCCCACTGGGAAGGGCAAAATTTCACCCCCTCTTCTCCTCTCTTCTCTTCCCTGTGGACTTGAATCCAAACAGCTTTTGCACCAAATGGCTTGGCACCTCTGCCACTTAGCTATGTATATGTAAAACTACATTAGGCAAAAGGCGATGTAAGATTCTGGTGATAATTGTCAAGATGGATATTAATACGCATATCAAAACTATCACAAGAAGGGGAAAAATGTATGCAGGTTTTTTTTTGGGGGGGTTAATTTGCAGAGAAAAGACATGAGATCTCAAAGAATGTTGCTGCCCATATGTACTTGCCTGGACTCTTTATGTCATCTTCATCACCTTTCTTCCAAGTGCTCCACTAAAGAAAGTTAGGCAAGATACTTCCAAGAGAAAGGAGCTTCTCAGTTGTGTCATCCCATTTATGGAATGGAATGGTCTCAAAGAGGTTTAGCTACAGCCAATATGGTTTTATTTTTTTTAAAAGAAAAAGAACCATTTTTTCCCCTGTCTGTTTTTTTTTAAACATATAATTGCATTGTTTTTAGCCTATGCCAGGTCAAACAAACAAACACACACACACACACACTACATTGAACACAGACCCACAACATAAAGTCCAGATGCACCAAGCCATTAATTCCTAGCATCCTTGTCTATGAAGCTCAACATTCCCCATTATTCCTGGATATACACTATGTCCAACTCACCCATACTGTTAGTGACAACATGGATATTTCTGCTTTTTCGCCAACATCAAACCCAGATCCATGTGAATAACATTCCTATCACTTCATTGGATCAATGCACTGCAGTTCTTCACTTGATCTCTCATTGTAATTGCACAGTACATCTCAAGACAATCATCGTTTATTGCCTCCACCTCCTCTGTCCAGATCCACCTCACTCACACACCAAAGCCCAGTTCTTTTAACATGACAAGCAAAACAGGAACACAAAAGAACATTGTGTGCATTACTTAAAACATGTTCTTGTGATTAACAAAGCTAACCTCTGTACTTGTAACAGAACTGGGCTTTGCGGGGGGGGGAACTACTTTGAAAAAATTACAGCAAATGTCAAAAACTCACAGCTTTAATGACAGTAATTCCCAGATTCAGGCCAAGAAATTCTAAAGGCTGAGCAAGATGGCATGTCCTTCTTGTTCCAGATGGAAAAGTCAGCTGGACTGAGGAACTTCTTCCACACTGATTATGAAAGGGGATGCTCTACCATATCTACATTTATTGACCTGAGCCCCCCCCCACCCCATGCTATGATAACTTTTTAATTGCCATGTGGCAACAAACAATGGAATCTTTAGATTTTCAGGTGAGGGAGAGGCAGTTAGAATTTTCAGCCAGAGAGCACCAGTGCCTCAAAAAACTACAAGATAACCTCCAACATTTCACAGATGAAAACCAGGGCATGTGTGGCCAGGCAACAACAGCAAACTATGGTCAAAATGGCAAAAGTTATTGATAAGGAAAAATAGTTACTGATGAAGAAAAACAAGCTAGGAGGGGCTGCAGCAGTTTGCCTTTGCCTGAGTCTATAGGAATGGCCCAGTTGCCACCTTCTCCTCTCTTCTCCTTCCTTCAAAGTTAACTGAGTGCAAACTACTTTTGCACGTTTGAATTCCATTTGCATCAAATGAAGTAAGTTGAGAAAAAAAGGAGAAAGCCGGAAGAGGAGAAGAGAAACTTGTACATTGTCAAATCAGCTGAAAAAGTGGGACAACATATTATCATGGTTATGATATGTCAGGTGAAAGCACTAGATATCCTTTTGATATCAAATAATTCGGCCTTTACTTGACTTTTCTCTGCCACCCTGCACCACGTGTTTGCAAGGGTCCTCCGGACAGGCACGTATTTGGCGCGGCCGTTAATGGTTTTACATTCCAAAACCCCATTCAGGCAGCCAACTCAAGCCTCTTCCTTGCTTCAAGGAACACCTCATTGCAAACTGGCTTTGCTCGGCACGTACCTTCACAAAGCCACACGGCTCTGAGCTGAGCCATTCCTTTAGGTCGGGCCATCAGTGTACTGGCCATACTATTGTCATCCAGCGTTAAGCTCATCATGCAAAACCTGACCTTTTCCAGCTCCTTTGTCCCGCTCTAAAATCCCTTTGTTCTCACTGAGCATAGCATAGCCTGTAGGCAAACTCCACCCTATAAAAAGTCCCCACTTTTGGGACTACCTCGGACTACTTTGGACTTCCATCCTGCCTTGCTGCTGGTTGTCTAAGGAAACTCCCCTCAGCGAACCCCGTTGAGCTTTCTCTCCCGGAACCTCGTCTTTTTCCCCAGGACTACGAGACCAGGTGTCATATTACCCACTCCCCAGACCTCTCCATTTCTATTTCCAAGTTAGCTAGTGTGTGTTGTCTTATTTGCTGTTTATCTCTCAATAAAACTGTTATTTTTGTTACTTCTAACCTTGTCTGCCTGCCCTTCTGACCTGAAGCTGTAGACATAGGGTACAAGATCCTAGCTAAAGTTACCCTGCCTCTCGTTAGCTTAAGAGAGTGCTCGAGCTTAATTCCCCCAACTTGTGTTTTTATTTGGTTATTTGGACGCTCCTCCCGGGACCCCCAATATACAGGGTAACAAACATAGAATTAATCAAGACTGCTGCTATTGAGCGACTTCAAACCATTTCTGACTTGACCCTTATGGCATTATGGCAAGCCTAAGGTGAACCTATCACCTTAGGCTTGGCAAGATTTGTTCAGAGGGGGTTCACCTTTGCCTTCCATGCTGGCTCTCTACTAATCTGGACTGTCTCTGCTAAATCAGCTGGAAAGTAGTCTACAACCCCCAGGATTCTACAGGACCTAGCCATGGCAATTAAAGGATAGTCATAGCACTACAACCATGTAGCACAAAAACGCCCCAGAACAGACAGCTTAGCACACAGCTCTCTCTTCCAAGACCTTTTTGCCACCTCTCAGCATCTGCTACTACTTCCTTCCAAGTGCAGGTGGGGAGGTACCTCTCCTGAAAGTGGTAGGATGTATTATGTGCACATGCACATACCTGAATCATGGACAGCATGGGCTAATTCCCAAAGTATATCCCAGGAAAACTTGACTTACAGGCCACAGTATAATTAATGAACTTAATAATCCACAAGAGTCTGAAGAATCCATCATAGAAGTCTAAGCATAGAGACAACATCTCTGTCTGAAGCACTATTTTTCTCCTTTTCTCTTCTCAATGAGCTGGTAAACCTTTGTTTTGAATCAATTTATGATCAAGCCAAACTGCCTCCCCTTGTTTGTAGCTCCATTTATGAAAAGCAAAATTGGAAGGGTCATTTCACCGAACTGGGGAAGGGGGAGAATTTACAAGTGTTCCCCACTGCTGCCAGCATTCATCTCCTGGCAGGACTCGCTGGTGGCTCTCATCTTCCTTAAGCCAAAGTCTTTGGCCATTTCTGCACTACATTGTTATAGTGCTATTACTGCACTTTCAACATCCTATGGAATTCTGGGATTTGTAGTTGACTGAGGCCAAAGAGCTCTCTGGCTGAGATTTCTGAACACCCCTCCCTAAACTGCCAACCCCAGGATTCTATAGGATGTTGAAAGTGGAATCATAGTGTTACTCCAGTTATGTTATGTCTGGTGAGAGCACTAGATATCATTTTGATATCAAACAATTCGGCCTTTACCTGACCTTTCTCTACCACCCCACTCCACATGTTTGCGAGGGTCCTTCGGACAAGCACGTATTTGGCGTGGCCGTTAATGGTTTTACATTCCAGACTCCATTGAGGTAGGCAACTCAAGCCTCTTCGTTGCTTCAGGGAACACCTCATTGCAAACAAGCGTTGCTCAGCGTGATCCTTGTACAATAGACGCACGGCTCTGAGCCGAGCCATTCCTTTATGCCAAGACATTTACATACTGGTCAAACTATTGTCGTCAAGCATTAAGCTCATCATGCAAGCTTGACCTTTTCCAACTCCTTTGTCCCGCTCCAAAATTCCTTTGTTCTCACCAAGCATGGCATAGCCTGTAGGCACTATCCACCCTATAAAAAGTCCCCACTTTTGGGACTTCCTCGGACTCCTCGGATCACTTGCTTGGACCTCTTTGGATCACCCTGGACTTCCATCCCGCCTTGTTGCCAGTTTGTCTAAGGAGCTTCCCTCAGCCAGCCATGCTGAGCTTCTTCCTCTTCAGTCCCTGCTTCTCTCCAGGACTATGAGAAAAGGTGTCGTATTACCCATTCCCTTGAATCTCTCCATTCCTATTTCCAAGTTAGCTAGTGTGTGTGGTGTCTTATTTGCTATTTATCTTTCAATAAAAACTGTTATTTTTGTTACTTTTAAACTTGCCTGCCTGCTCTCTGACCTGAAGCCGTAGACATAGGGTAAAAGATCCTAGCTAAAGTTACTCTGCCTCTCGTTTAGCTAAGAGAGTGCTCGAGTTTAATTCCCCCAATTTACGTTTTTATGTGGTTATTTGGGTGCCCCTCCCAGGATCCCCAACATACAGGGTAACAATAGCACTATAACAGTGTAGTATGGAAATGGCCCTTGTTATCACCTAGCACTGATCCATGAAGTATGGGGTACAAAAAAAAATGCTCATGGAGTATTGCTTCATGAATTTTGGGGTATAAGAGGAATTCCAGCGACAGTGTTGTCGATCTATAAATTTTACTCCTCTGCACTTGATTGCTTGTGTGTGTGTGTGAGAGAGAGGGAGAGAATGTTAACCTCCTTTTGGCATCCATCCCTTAAAATTTAAGTCAAAGGTTTTCATATGAACACTTTTACCTCAGCACTTGTCAGTCACTTCTGAGGTAAAGATGCCACAAAACTACATGCCTTCAGAGGAGCTATAGAATCATAGAATCATAGAAAGGTAGAGTTGGAAGAGACCACAGAGGCCATCCAGTCCAACCCCCTGCCATGCAGGAACACCCTCAAAGCACTCCCAACAGATGGCCATCCAGCATCTGCTGAAAAACCTTCAAGGAAGGAGACTCCACTACACTCCGAGGCAGCAGATTCCACTGCTGGACAGCACTGACTGTCAGGAAGTTCTTCCTGAGGTTCAGGTGGAATCTCCTTTCCTGCAGCTTGAATCCATTGCTCCTTGTCCTGGTCTCTGGAGCAGCAGAAAACAAGCCCTCTCCCTCCTCTACATGGCATCCCTTCAAATATTACATGGCATCCCTTCAATTATTACAGCATCCCTTCAAATCTTGTTTCATGTATGCACAGTGGGACTGAATAAAGATTTGACAAGGTCTTAGGCCATGCCAAGTATAAAGGGCCTCATAGCATTATCCCCCACACATCCATTATTATTTCAGATTTTAATTTTTTCTCCATATTTAAATTCCCTCATACTCTGAGCCCTGCCACTTTCTTAGGCCAGTTCCAAACTACACTGTTATAGTGCTATTTTTATTCCACTTTCAACCTCCTGTGGAATTCTGGGGTTTGTAGTTGACTGAGGCCAAAGAGCTCTCTGGCTGAGAATTCTAAATGCCCCTCCCTCAACTGCAAACCCCAGGATTCCAAAGGAAGTTAAAAGTGGAATAATAACACTATAGCAGTATAGTGCAGAAATGGCCTCAATCTGTACATCAATCTGACACTGAGTAACGGGATGCATTCATCCAAAGCGGATATGGTTGCTCTGTCACACTCTGAATGTGAAACCTTTGAAGATATAAGGATAGTGTCTTTCAGTACAGTCTTCAGTTCAGTCTTTCAGAGAAGAGGAGACATGTTTCAGCTATCAGAAATCTGGGAAACATTCCTTTATTGGAAAACCGGGTGAGGACGGGGATGTGTGAAATAATAGCAACTAATTTCACAGCAACTTCCCACAGTGTGTTCTTCTACAAAGGGTATGCTCTTCTGTTGTGTGTTTTTGGCCGCTTATTGCAGAAAAGTTCATGGTAAGTTCAGAGGAAAGGAATTTTCAAAGAAAATCCAAACAAAGCATTATGGGGAAACGATATGGAGTTGACAAGATGATGATAAACAATGCTGGTGGGGTGAGAAGGAGAAAATAATTGCCCTGAAACACTGAATCCACTTGGAACACACGGTTAGTTTTTTTTTTTCCATGAGAAACTGGAAGCATTCTATAGGATGTCATTTTGTTTCAGAATCTCACCCTTGGCTACAGAAGAGAATGTGAATACAACCACCCTAAAGCTTTGTAATGGACAAAAAGAACAGGACAGAAAGAGTCTGTGTAGAAACGAAATTAGGAAAAATATGTCTGTATGAGATAAGGTTTTCTGAACATAATATAATGCGTGGAAATCCTCCTTGAATTGGCTTTGTGGTCTGAAAGAGGTAAGACTCCTAAAAATGCTGGACTTGCAGCAAACACAAAAGTCTAAACAAAGTGTGACATATTGCGGCAGGCACAGACAACTTTCCCGTGGATGATCCAAGAAAGAAGCAACTTTGCAGAGATGGTGGCAATCTTTATTCTAGCTAGCTCCAAAAAATGTTTTAGCAATGACTTGTAAATGAAAAGGAAGAGCAGTTGATGCAATAAAAGCAAACAAAAGGTGGCATGCAAAGTCTTTGAGAACACCCTTAGAGCAAATTCATATTTTATACTATAAGCTGGCCTTGCAAAACTTAAATCAATGTTACGTTCCTAGCAGGGGTTGTTTCTTTTCAGGGTTAAAGCCAGCTATGCAGCCATACCATCCTTCAGGATGCCCTGTTCTGTTCCTTCTCCCCTTGATTGTCAGGCCATTTCCACAAGGCCCCTCCCGAAACTGCAAACCCCAGGATTCCATAGGATGTTGAAAGTGGAATAATAGCTCTGTAATAGTCTTTCTCATCTTTCTCCACAAGTTGAAAGTTAATATTCTGCGACTGCATGCACTCCAACATTTCACAGATGAAAAACCAGGACACGCTTGGCCAAACAACGTCTGGGTGTGGTCAAGATGGCAGAAGCTATTAATGAGAAAGAACACAAAAGCTAGAAGAGGCTGAAGAAGCTTGCTTTTGCCTGACCCTCTCCTATCCACCTGTTGTTAACAGGGTGCAAACTATGGCCATTTCCGCACTAGCCTGTTATAACGCAATGATTCCACTTTCAACATCCTCTGGAATCCTGGGGTTTGCAGTTTCGGGAGGGGCCGGCTGGCCCCTCCCGAAACTGCAAACCCCAGGATTCCAGAGGATGTTGAAAGTGGAATCATCGCGCTTATAACAGGCTAGTGCGGAAATGGCCATAGTTTGCACATTGAACTCAGTTTGCAGCAATGGAAGTAAGCTGAGGAAGAAGGGAGAAAGCTGGAGGAAGAAACAGTCATTTTAAACGCACCTGAACAAGTGGAATGAAAAAGCATTAATAAG
>CAOLHI010003875.1:0-146573 GCA_948474755.1 Ctenosaura bakeri | reverse complement strand
CCCAGTAAAAACACTAGTTTGTGTCCTAGAAATCTCTTACCTGAACAGCTATGGTAACTAAAGGAATTCTGTCATAGTCCAACATGCACAGTGGGCATCAGGTTAGCAAATGCTGGCCTATAACTAAGCCTAAGCACACGCAACTGGAACCACAATATATGGCTTCTCCATTTATCTCTTCCTCTACTTCCCTCCATTGCTGATTTCCTTGTATCAAACTTTAATCTGTAAATTCCTGAGGAAAAGAACCTTGTCATCTTACACACTTCCAAGTTTTATGTGCATGAACATACTACATAAATTTATGCTAATAATACTTACAATACAGCTTACATCAACAAGTCAGAAATGCTGTAATCTGACTTGTTGATGCTCTTATGCAGTGCTGTGTATTGTCATCTAAGAACCTGTTGATTTAAACACTGTCACCTTTCACCTGTATACACACTGAGGTGTGAGGAAAGCCTCAAGCTTTTATGTGTAGAGGAAAAGGGTGAAATCACATGAATGTACCCCAAGAAACTTATCATAGGTATGCTTCCAAATAATTAAAATTTATTTTTGACATTTAACTATGTAAACAATTCTGTTTTATTTGTGTTTATTTGCAAATAAACACAGTAGACTTATTTTATTTAATGACAAATATTAACAAATTATTTACATTTAAGAGTTCAAAGTAGTACACAATAATAAAACATAATATAAAATAAAATAGGACATGTTTACTTTATCAGTAAAATACAGTCAGCCCTCCACTTTCACAGAGGTAAGGTACATGAGTCCTCACAAAGTGGAAAAAAACACAAAATAAAAATCAAAAATGCTATTTTTTTTTTTTTTTACCTGAGAACACTTCTCTGGGAATTTCTAGGTCCTTCAGTGCAATTCTGTGGTCAACATCCAGCAAAAGTGGGCATAGAATCACACTGGAGGATCTAGCAATGCCTAGAGAAGTGCTCTCTCTAGGAATCTCTATGTTCTCCAGAGTAACTCTATGGTCCCCTTCCAGCAGCTTGCAAACAAATTTGTCTTCAATATAAGGTTAAAAATAATAGTTGCTGGTATTTGTCTGATATCAGAATAAACAGTGTTCCACATAGGGAATACCACCATACAAAATTCCCTGTTCCACATTATTCCAAAATGGGTCTCACTGATATTGATTCAGATGCAGTAATCAATTGCTTAGATTGTGTTCAAAATATAATTAGTGACACAACTCTCAGTCCTCAACCCTATCCTACAACATAGGAATAAGCACCACTAAATACAATGGGGTTTACGCCTAAGGAAACACGCACAGGGTTATGGTGGTAATCCTGAATACAGAAAAGCTCACATGCAGCAGCAGATATATATACTTTAATGCAAATTAACATCAATTGTACCAACAGATGGTCAAAGACTTGCACCTTTCACATCATTCTCACTGGAATCTGATAAACCACTATTACTATTGGGGATCATGCTTTGCCTGAAACAAATTGATCAAGCAATCCTATACATGCCCATGCAAAAGCAAGTTCCCTTGAGTTCAAAGGAGTTCAAGAAACATGGCACAGGACTGCAGCCTAAACATGACCTCGGACAGACGCATAATACTGTACATCTCTGAATTCTCAGGTGACAAAGTGGTCACACAGCAGAGATTTCCCCAGAGTTTCCACAGCACCTTCTAGATGAAGATAAAGCCTATACCAGGAAGGGAAGATCTAGAAGTTCTGGAGGCACAAAAGATCAGTCCCTGGATCCCATTCACTGAATTGAGGGGAGGGGAGGAATGCCTCTGCAATAAAAGCAAATCTTAATTACAATTTTAGCTAGCCATCCTATTCAGAACTCACCAGCATTCACTTTTTCACCCTCTTCCTTTTCACTGTTCTCCAGAGGCTCTGAACACTTGTCAACATGTACTCTGCTTTTTACAGATCTTTTCTTTTTCCTTTCTGGTTCATGAGCCTATAGAAAAACAATTCAAACAGGTTAATTCATTGATGATTAAAAAAAATTATTGTTGTAAAAAACAATATTTAAAACAATTATAAATTTTTAAAATAACTAACACACAACCAGTGCCAGAACCCAGATTCCTCATGGAATCTTATAAATGAAGGATAGGACAGGACAAAATTTTTGAGGCAGATAAATGAATAAGACAATCCAAACAACTATATTTTGTATATGAATGGACAATGAACACTTGAATTAGCAGATTAGTAGATATTATACTGTATTTGCTGGTATACAAGGTAATTAGCAGATACAATATCACACATAGCTGCCAGAGCATAAATATAATTACAATTCGGTTACAAAAACATAAAAACCCTACGTATAGTTCTCTGTGTCCCTGACAAGCCCAAAATATTGAATGAAACCAAAGACATTTCATTTCCTATCCAATAAACACAAAAGCAGCCAACAATAACTATACAAGCTACTTTGGAATGCAATGTATGTCTTCTTACTGACCTTCTTGCTGACAACTAACAATCCTATATGTATATCTAGAATTAAGTCAGAGTTTAATAGTTTGAGCATTAGATTACAACTCTGTAGACTAGGACTCAAATCTCCTGCTCAGCTGTGGACACTCACTGGGTGACCCTGTGGAAATCACACTCTCTCAACCTCAAACAAAGGTAAGGACAAACTCTGAAGAAATTTTGTGAAGAAAACCCTGTGACAGGTTTGTCTTAGGGTCACCATAAGCCAGAAACAACTTACCACATCACCTTCAGCCTCACATCATCATTGCAAAGATGAGTTGATCACTCACAGTGCTGCACCTAATCTGAATTTAAGCTTCTTTGGAAAGTACTGTTAGACAATACTAGTCTTGGACCACAAAAAAATACTAGCTGGGTTCAAAAGATTTCCACTACACCATAAAAATCACTATTTCTCAACCTATTGGGGTTTTATAACTTTCCTAGAGGAAAAAAATTCTTCTTCTTCCATAAGGTCCTTAAAAGAATGTAAGGACCTAACTGGATCAGAACAATGGTTTTCCAAGTCCAGCATCCTTTTTTCCTACAGCAAATAGATATTCCTGAGATGCCTAGAACAAAAGCTGGAGGGCAGTCACCCTCTCCTGTATTCAGCAGCATACTGGGCTAGAACAAGGTTTCATTTAACTATAGCCACTGACAGAATTGTCCTCTGTGAATGTATTTCCTGCACTATGATAGATACATACATATATGTGTATATATGTATGTATATACACACACATATATATGTATGTATACACATGTATAGTATATTTGCTAAGTGCCTCTAAGCGCCTATCACGGGGACCACAGGATCACACTAGATTGATGCCAAGTGACAGGACAGAATCTGATGAAACTGAGCACTAAACTATATGGTAGACTAATAATACAGCTTGGGGGTGCTCCTGGACTCGTCGCTTCAGATGACAGCTCAAATTGATGCGGCAGCCAGGAGTGCCTGCTATCAGTTCCGGCTGATACGCCAGCTGCGCCCCTTCCTGGACTTGGAACACCTAAAAACAGTGGTACATGCGCTGGTAACTTCACGGCTTGACTTCTGTAATGCGCTCTACATAGGGCTACCCATGTGCTTAGTCCGGAAACTTCAATTAATTCCGAATATGGCAGCCAGGTGGGTCACTGGTAGACCTAAAACTGACCACATAACACCAATTCTGAAGTCTTTACACTGGCTGCCTATTAGTTTCCGGGCACAGTACAAGGTGTTGGTTCTTACCTTTAAAGCCCTCCATGGCTTGGGGCCAGCCTACCTGTGGGATCGCCTTCTCCCATATAATCCGCCCCGCACACTAAGGTCCTCTGGGAGGAATTTACTGGACCCAGTCAGAACTAGGTTGGCTGCGGTTACCCAGAGGACCTTTTCCTCTATCACTCCCAAACTATGGAATGGCCTGCCGGAGGAGACCCGGCACATTACCAGTGCTTGACTGCTTTAAAAAAGCGGTCAAGACTGTTCTCTTCCGACAGGCCTTCCCAGACTAGTGTTCCACCGCCTCTCATCATTTGTCTCTTTGTTCTAATTTTGTTTTTAATTTGTTTTTAATAATTAATGTGTTTTAGGGAGATAGAAGGGTTGGTGGGTGGGGAGGATGGGGTGCATTTTGATGTTTTAATGTATTTATATATTTTTGTAATGCCGCCTCGATCCACTGGGAGAGGCAGGATAAAATAAATTTTATTATTATTATTATTATTATTATTATTATTATTATTATTATTACTGGCACACTACTTAATAAAGACATTAGCTTAACACAAATGGGGCAGGAGAAGGTGGGTCAACAAAACTAACAGAGCTCTGTGTTCAGTGGTAAAAGATACTGAGCTGCCACAGAGTTTTCCAAGAGACTAGCAGCCCTCTATAGTCACGGGAAATTTCATGCATTATTCCTAGTTACAATTTTGTGGTAAGCTGAATGAACCGGAGAGGCCAACGAAGACAGGAGCTACTTAAAGAAGCAGAAGTTTGAGCAGTAGAAACTTCTTAGGAGTTTCTAAGAGGCGCCAAAGCACTTGCCTGTCACGCTGTTGGAGCGCGAGAAAGGTTTTTTTGGGGGGAAAAGAGATTGAAGGAGGGGCCCCGCGGGAGGATGGACGGAGAGGACGGGACTCCGCTCCACTTGGGCCATTTCCGCACTAGCTTGTTATAGCGCGATGATTCCACTTTCAACATCCTCTGGAATCCTGGGGCTTGCAGTTTCGGGAGGGGCCGGCCGGCCGGCCCCTCCCGAAACTGCAAGCCCCAGGATTCCAGAGGATGTTGAAAGTGGAATCATCGCGCTATAACAAGCTAGTGCGGAAATGGCCTTGTACAAGGTGAAGCCGTTAGACCGGGAGGTGAAGGTGGTTATGTACCCCTCCCCCCACAAACCCTCAACCCCCGCCCGCTACAACGCAGGACGTACCGCCGAGCACTCGCTGCTCTCCCCAGCGGCGCGGAGCGGGACAGAGGCAGGCGCAGGCGCCCTCAGGGATCCTATCGGCTGGAAGAATTTACTTAACACCGGCTGGCCTCGAGCCCCGCCGGCAGGCTCGGGCCTCCTTCGGCCTCGCGGCATTACGAACAACTCCGAACGAGAGCGCAGAGGGAAACCACAGGACCCTTCCAGGCGCCCAGCTTTAAAGGCAGCTCACGCGACCGCCCGCGCTCTCGGCCCCGCCTCTTTAGAACGGCAAGAGCGCGCGCTGCCCAGTTAAACCCGTGTCGCTTCTCTGGCTACCCTTCACCACCCCAGAAGAGGCGGGTGACTCTGCGCATGCGTAGAAAGCTTTTTTTTTTTTTTTTCCCCGTTGAACCCGCGAGCGGCCAAAGTCCAACGTCTCAACCCCGGGGGGGGAGGCTTTGCTTTCTGTGGAGATTTCATCAAGGAAAAGGAAAATATTATGGTGCGCTCTTTGAATTCCATCGCTGCCGTGTGTCAAAACATGGGCATTGGGAAGAATGGGCAACTTCCTTGGCCCCCGCTCAGGTAAAACCCCTTTTCTCTTTATCTTTTTGATAATCCCGCGCTTTGGAGCAGAAAGTTGAAATACAACTCCCAGTATGCATTGCGCCCTGCTCCACTAATAAGCTTATTGTCCCGGAGCCAGAATGGGCTAGGGAGTTGTAGTTTTTCAGCTGTTGACTGCCGAAAGAACTGAAAATGGCCATTTCCGCACTAGCCTGTTACAGCGCGATGATTCCACTTTCAACCTCCTCTGGAATCCTGGGGCTTGCAGTTTCGGGAGGGGCCGGCCGGCCATGTCCGCACTAGCCTGTTACAGCGCGATGATTCCACTTTCAACCTCCTCTGGAATCCTGGGGTTTGTAGTTTCGGGAGGGGCCGGCCGGCCCCTCCCGAAACTGCAAACCCCAGGATTCCAGAGGAGGTTGAAAGTGGAATCATCGCGCTGTAACAGGCTAGTGCGGACATGGCCAATGTTAAGATGCCGAGAGTGCGCTCCATAAACGAAAAATATAAGCCGTATGCAAAAAGGATCTTCCAGTGCCTCTGAGGCTATCTGAGAGAAAGGAGTTGATTCTTTTGCATAACGTTAGATTTATTATAGAAGTCAGTTTGCCCTCTTTCCCGCTCCCCCATATCTGGTTTCTTTACTTTCTGAATCGCTGCGTCTTGTTTTGCTTACCTGGGCAAAGATCAATGGCCGGGAAACTAGGGGTGAAATGAAGGAAATCGACAAATGGCTCTAATACTGTTAGCAACGACAGGCAGCAGACCCATTTAATCAATGGACATGTTATGTAAATTCCATTGATTTGATGGCCTACTCTAACTGAAACTAGCAAATTAATTTAGATCCATATATTTAGCCGAGACAGACACATTTTGGTTTCCTAGGGAAAAAAAGGAAAAAAAAAATCTGTGCTCATTCCATATACAAGAGTTGACTCAGACTGATAATTTTCTCCATCTTGCTTCAGCCATGGTGGCAGTTTAGCATCCTCCTTTGCACCGTAACAAAAGTCCCCCAAATTTCTGTTGCCTTCTTTGGTTAACGTTCCTTCCTGAGAGGGACATTCCAGGGTCTATGAGTTATCTCATATCTCCCTCTCCAAGTGTGAAGGGAAAATCTGACCTGTCAGGTCCCCTCCTGGAGGTGTGAAAACTTCCAGAGTTTGTAATGTTACACCAGTGAGAAAAGAAAGGAAGCATTTAGGGGTCAACACTGTCCGGCAGTGGAACCTGCTGCCTCAGATTGTGGTGGAGTCTCCTTCTTTGGAGATTTTTAAACAGAGGCTGGATGGCCATCTGTCGGAAGTGCTTTGATGTGGGTTCCTGCATAGCAGGGGGTTGGACTGGATGGCCCCTGGGGTCTCTTCCCACTTCTATGATTCTGTATTTGGCTGGAAGGCAAAGAATTTGGAGTATACATAGCCTCCCCATTCTTCTGCGAGTCTCATTCCCAGAGTTGCCCAATTGTTTTTAATCTTTGCAAGCAATGGGAAAGAAATTATAAAAGGGGGAGGGGGACTGATGGGGAGAGGAAAAATGCCATTCCACCCCCTCTTCCCCCTGTTGATGGGAGCTTGACAGAGCATTAGATGAGGCACTTCCTCTGCCTTGGAATCCGATTCCAGTGCCTGTACTGGTGGGATTTCTGTGCCCAGTAAACTGAAAATGGGGGAAAGCGAAAGAACATTATCAGAATAGATCTGCTAGTCCTTTTGGGTGTGACTGAATTTTGTTCTTGTATTCTTTGCCCTATTATACTGCTGTCCATTTAAATGACAGCAAATTCGGGCACGGGTTTATTCTGTGCATATTGCTGGACTGCTGCATTTCAGCATCTTCTGGAGAATTCTCATGTATAGTAAACTTCAAATTGTGTTATATCAGAGAGGAGGAACTTCTCCCCTTTAACTGCCATGGTTCTATCCTGTGGAATCCTAAGATTTGCAATTTAGGAGGGAGATTTAGAATTCTCAGCCAGAGAGTTTTAATATCTTACCAGACAGACTCTGGGATTCCATAGGGTTCAACCATGCTAATTAAAGTAGACAATTAATGCTGTAATTGTGTAATGTGAAATGCATCCATGTATTGCCAGATTACAGCTCCCATCATCATTGGCCTTGCTGGCTGAGGCTGACAGGAGATAGTATCCAACAGCATCTGGAGGGCCACTATAGGTCCTCTGTGTTTCCTTACAGAAACAATGATGGAACCAAACTGTAAGAATGCACACACTCATGCATAAAAAAAATCCAAATGCTGACATCTGAATGCAGAAACCAGTCCACTGTTATGTAAGCTTTGAGTTAAAGTAGGTTTAATAAAACAGTAATGAAGGTCTTGAAGACACTAACAGAAAAGAAAGTGATATTGGTGTACATGAGATCACCACACACATTGTTTATTTGTTTTTGAACAGGAATGAATTTAAGTATTTTCAGAAAATGACCATGACACCTACCCAAGAAGGTAATAATATTGATTTTCCCTGTCCTCTTACAAATACAAGTAGCAATCATCTACATAATGCCTTGTGTGAAATGTAACATTAATAAAGGTTTTTTTCTCAATTTTTTTGTTCTAAAAATAGAAATAAAAATCAGATAAGACTCCCAAATGTACTTTCAGATCCCACAGTGTCCAAGCTTATTTCAAGAAATGAAATTTTTGAAGCTAATCCTGTTGATTATATCAGAAGGCGACAAGTGGCTGGATGTTTTATGTTCTGTATGATTGCTGTCTGTGAGAAAATCCTTCTGTGGAGGATCATAGGCAAAGTTTGCATCCTTAAGAGATAATCTAATAAGATATGGCATTTATACAGTATTTCATACTTCACATATATTTTCTCACTGGATCATGATAACAACACTACAGTGTCAGCATTATTCTCATGCTGCAAAGGAGAGTCTGTGTTGCATTTAAGGAATTTCCAACTTATGGCGACTCTAAGTGAATTTAGCACAGGATATTCTTGGCATTCTTGTGGTTGCCTTTGCCTTCTGATGAGGCTGAGACAGTGTGACTCACCCAAGACCCAGTGGATTTCCATGACTGCACAGGGATTCAAACCTGGTCTCCAGAGTCACAGTCCAGCTCCTAAACCACTATATCATGCTGGCTCCCAGTGTGACAGAATTATTTAGTTATGGTCACCTGAAGTGTCTTCTGTTAGTGAGTTCACAGCAGAAAAATACTTGGCTCATGATTCTTGCCTTATGCTACATAAACTCATTAATTATTTGCACACCATAACCCTCTTAACATCTGGGGTTACATGTGTCATGCATTCTCTATAGCTTTGCTTACAAGTGCAAGTCCACCAGTTTCAGTGCTATTACTTCAGAATGTTTTGAGGATTGTAGTACAGTTGCTTAAAACAAAAGTCTATGAGTGAATACAACTACCACTAGATGTCACTACTGATCTCTTTTTTGTGTAGGAAAACAAAATGTAGTGATAATGGGGAAGAGGACCTGGTTCTCCATTCCTGAGGAATTTCGCCCTTTAAAAGGCAGAATTAATATTGTACTCAGCAAGGAAATGAAGTAAGTATTCAGTCTGGTGATCTTATAGAATGTATCAGATCAGCTTCAGTTACTAAACTGAACTTGTTCAGCAAGAACAGTGTTAAATTAATTGGTAGCACATCAACTCTTTAAAAGGAGACTTTTTTAAAAAATATTTAATAAATTTTATTGAATTATAACTTACAAACCTTAAAAACCACAAAAAAGAAAAAATTTCATAAGTGCACAGATGAGATATCAAATAATATCTATTATTCATACTATATACCTACCTATAAATATATACCTACCTACAAATATATATTCATAGTCTTAAAAGGAGACTTTTTAAATAAAACAGTAAGTTCTATTATTCAAGGAGCTGCTCTGTACAGAATGCCGTCAAGCAGCCATAATACAGTAGTATTGTCTTCTCTGTTAACTTGTTTGTATATATCAAAGGTGAATAAAGTGCAGGCTTCCAGAGCCCTTGATTTCTGGGGGTATATATGCATTGTAATAGAAAAAGTAACTTTTTCAGCCTCTAAACCAGTCCTATTAAACATTATATATTATCATAGTACACATAGATTATACTACAACATGTGTTTTTGTACTGGATGGCATGCTCTTTGTGCACTGAATGGCATACGTTCTGAAGAACTGATTGATTTCATACTGACTCAGTGATAGCATGTGCCAGAATCTCCTTTGATTTTTTAGTTCAATGTGTTCTTAAGAATCTTAGGCCCATTTTAGGATAAATTCTATTGGTTTATATCTGGTTAAGCTACATGCTATTTCAGCATCATAGTTCTGGTATTCTGACCCCCAACCTGCTATGGGTGAGAAATGAGGGATTCACAGATACTTTTATTTCTCAGAAATACTGTAATTCTTATAGAAGAAAGTAGTATTTTACACATACCGGTATAAAACTATGTAGATAGAAATGGCTGTTTTGTGATTAGCTCTTCTGTTCCATTAAAACATAAGAGAATCTGCACAGAGATATAAATTTCTGGGGAAATGTGATAGAAAAAATCAATGTGAATAATTGTTAATATCCCACATATGCATGCATGCATGTATGTTTGTGGACAACTATTTATTACTGCCTGGTTTCCAAAATTCTACTGGTATCCCAAAGCCAAAAAACTGAATTGTCCCTGGTTCTTCTAAATGCAGCTATATTTGGATATTAAGCATGAGAATCTGTTTTAGGGAAATTCCAAAAGGAGCCCATTACCTGGCTTCAAGTCTGGATGAGGCACTACATCTTCTAGAATCGTCAGAGCTGGCAAGTAAAATAGACTTGGTTTGGATAGTTGGAGGCAGTTCAGTTTATAAGGTAAGGTTCAAACACAAAATAGATATTTTAAAATAAAACAATAAACCTGAACAATGAATAGCATAAAGTGACTTATTTTTCATGTAACAGTAGTTTTCAGATCCTTGAATTAGACTGCCAATTTACAATAGTTTTCACATTTTTTTCTGAAACAGATTTATGTTTTCCTTTAATAAAACAAAATAACTTCAGATACAACTCATGGTTATGATTTGATGCAAATAAAAAGGGAAATTCGTATTGTTATCCAATATTTAAAACATATATTCACACAAAAGCAGGTTTGTGCTAAGTTTCCAATTAAACAAAATGGTCAGAACTGCTACAGATCCAATGTTTCATTTTTATTAAAATAAGCACTTCATTAATAAACAGAACGCATATTTCCACTGGCGCTATAGTTGTATTCAACTTATCATTTCTCTGAAACTAACTAGGTATGTGAAGTTTAGGCCATATAATGTAGATAAAACTCATCTTAGCCAGTTCTCTGGTCTCTTCATTTCTTAACTCTTGGTCAGGACCATGATAATTGGATTATTATTAACAAATTTCCTGCTCAGCTGCAGGATTCACAGTCTAACCTATGCAAATAGGGTTGAACTCTCCGCTCCCTTGCAGGCCTTCTTCGGCAAGAAGACAATCCTGCCCCAGCATCAGGGATTGTGCCATACATCTTGACATTACTGCTTCCTTGGTAACTCAATTGGAAAACAATTTTGCCTGTATTGTGCCTTCTCTGTGTGGGGAGGGCATGACAGAGACCTAGCTCTAAATGTGACACATGGTTTTGGGAAGAAGATATCGAGTTACATGGCTCAGTTAGGAACTGGCTTTACCTGCACAGGGATCTCCCTGGTCAGAGAAAATGCAGCAAAGATAGATCTCCAGCTGAGTCCCATGCTTTCAGCTGTCTTCAGTGTTTGTGTCTTCAAACTGTGTTTCCCATATGGCTCCTCTGGTTGGAAAAAATGCAAAGAGGGTGGGGTGAGCAAAGCAAGGCTTGGAATCCAACCAGGAACATCCCATTCATTACCAATAAATATGGTGTACAGGTGAGTTCTACTGCTGTCTGCTCAATCCTCTCTGTGTTGCTCATCTTCGCAGTTGAGAAGATGTAAAGGGAAATCTCTTGCAACTTGTAGGGGCTGGAGAAGACCCTTGATAAAGAAGGTGTGGAACTTCATCAGATCAGATTAGGTCTGTGGGGCAATGGTCAGTCCCTTGATCCAAATGAAACAGAATTTCAGGCCAGCATTATGTAAATGCAAGTCCAACATGCACCTCCATATCTCATTTTTTTAACATTGGCATGGTTGCTATTCTCTTCTTTTCTCCACAATGATAACAGCCACCCAGAATTCACTGTTCAGCTGCTACAGTTTCCCTTGCCCACCACCAGAGGTTGGTGGAGAACTGAGGCTATTGAAGAATCATTTTTTTATGTCTCCATAGTCAGATGCAGAATGATTACTTCATCCACGGGCTCTCAGTGGATCATATCATTTTTATCCATCCAGCTATGGGAACATAACCATAACCAGACTACTTCTACTTTCCACAAGCCATTAGAACAGCCACAGGGAGCAGCAGCTTTAGAAAAGAGATAAAAGCATAGTCCTGCCTGAACTTTTACACTATGTTCTAGGCCTCAGTGGTCAAATAGCACTCATAACTTCATCTGCCTACTTCCATGTAGTCCTGAATTTAGTGAAATGTTTCATAAATTTGGTAAAGTAGTTACACTTGCACTAACATGCAAATGCTACATTAATTTTTTTTTACTTATTTATTTAGGATATAATATTACTCTGTATGTGTAAATGCCTTTTCCCTTGAGATACACTAGCAGCAATCCTAATGTGAACAGGCTCACTATTAATAACAAGAATTCTGTGCAACTTACTTCTTGGTGAACATGCATAGGATTGCAGTGTTACAGAATATTCTAGGGGTTTTTTTAATCACTTGCAGTTTTTACAACTTGATTTGTTGCATGTCATCAAGCTGGCTTTCCACTATAAAAAATGAAAACATACTACTGGATTTTGCAGGATTCAAGATTTATTGGGGAAAAGAGACATTGTTTCCAGTATGTGTATTCTGGTTAAGACTGCAATCCTATGCTGATCTACTTGAATATGAGCCTTATTGAACTCAGTGGCATTACCTCTCAGTAGGCATGTACAGTGGCCCCTCCACAGAACCCTCGTGAAAATGAAAAAACCGTGAATAACTCCCCTCATGATCCCCCTTCTATTTCCCTCTGGAGCTTCCCCACCTCCTTGCCTTTGCCTCTGGCCTCAGCATTCCCAGGGGGAATAAAAAAGACAAGCTAAAAGGCTTACCAATACTTTCCCCTTAGACAGAGAAGAGCAGATTCCTGGGATTGTAGCTGCTTCTGGCCACCATCTTGAGAAAGGAGGGGTAGGAGCAAAGAGAGCACCTGATCACTCAGCAGCCATTACACAACAGAAGGTGTAACCACATGGCAGAGAGGACACGCCTCCAGCAGTGGGAAGGGACTTTAGTTATGTCAATTTTAAACACAAGTTTCGCAAGCCTGGGCTGAGGAGTGCAAGGGAATGGGAGGAGGAAAATGAGGGAGAAGGTAAGCAGGTGTCTTGTGAATAATCAGATTCGCAAAGGTCAAACCTATGAGTGTGGAAGGAGGACTGGATACAGTTGTATTGTGTGGACAAATACAATATTTATTTATAACTGCAATCAGTGAAGAAACAGATTGCCACCATAATTAGTTAGATAAACTAGGGTTTTTAAAAATTAGTGTCTTCTTAATCTAACTAGATACTTAGAAAATAGTATAAATGCTAGATTTACAAGTATGCATACTTGTTCTTGCTGGTGAATGTGACTACTTCTCTGATCCTAAACACAATTTTTCAGGAAGAATTTCATTAAAATACTTACAGTTGCTTCCAAATAAATTTGTGTAAACTGCTTACATTAGAATATAAATCAACACAGTTTTAACATATCTGTGCTTATTTGTATGGCCTTTAAATAGGACTCTCCAGCAAGCCTCATAAAATGAATGGAGACTGAGCAAGCTGCAGTGCTTGCAGTATTTTAAGTGGGCTGGTAAATACAAATTTTTACTAAATTTTTCTGTCCAGATTTATGTTGACTCACTCTTTGTTTTCTATAATATTATATACAGACCAGCAATCTTCATCACAGTAATAAAGTGCTTTAATATTTTTATTCTCAGCATCCTTTTAGTTCATTTATTGTATAATAGTATTACAAGCTGATGTGAACCAATGTGAGTAAAAGTAGGAAATATTTTAAAATAAATATTTGGACTAGTGGCACAATGGTTGTACAATTGAAAGTCTTGCTTCATGAAAATACTTCTTCAAGAGTCTCAAAAACGCACACTTCAGTTACTAATTTGTACTATTCATTTTAATCAAAAGAAGTGTTATTTTGCCTTGTGCTTCACTTCCAGTTGCTTCACAGAGGGTCACACCATTCAGTGTTAAACCATTCAAGCATAAATGTCTTGTTCTAGTTTGGGGATTGGGGTCAGGGTTAATGGAGTTGTTACAGAATGCAAATTCTATTATAGCACAGACTATCTCGTTCAAGTGAAGCTTTAGAACATGTTGCTGTAGTAATCAGTGTGACAAAGAGGACTTTTTTAATGTAAATGCTCTCTGTAGCTTTAAGTACTACTAATAAAGGCATTTTCATGATATCTCACTGGGAGAAAGTAAACTGCTTCTTGAGAGAGTTTTGTATTTGAAGTGACATTACAGTTTTAATTAGATGAGCTACATGAACACTTCAGTAAAAAACTGAACAATGTTTTAGTATATTTATCAGTGATGTAACATGCTGAATGATAAGTATTTCTAAAAGGTTACTATTCAACTATGAACAAATGTGTTGGTAGGAAATTATTTATGGGTATTGAATATTGCTAATAACTGAAGTGAATCATTTTATTTGATGTAATCCATTTGTAGCAAGGATTTGCTTTTGAAAGCTTTGTTTGTGATGTTACTATGTTACATGTTTTAGTAAAGCTGTAGGATCATATCATTCTGGAAATGTCAGGATCAGTGTGGCATAGAACTTTCCAGTGAAATGCTATTTTTGTTCAGTCCGTTGGGTCTCATCCAGTCCCAAGAGCTTTATAACATACTGAGGATGAAAATATATAAGTTAAAATAAGTACTATATACTATCCCATATTTTTGGAGGTTTCATATGGGTGGGTTTGTGTAGCCAAAATCAGAAAATCTATTGAAGGTAATGGAAATATTGTTTGATTTAGATTAGGGATTTTAAAGTTCTCGTATAGCAATGATAACTATCTATTCAATTTTCTATCTTTGCCTTGGGAAATTAAAGTAGGCACCATAGCCCAGTAGTAGAATATCTACTTGGAAAGGTTACAGGTTCATTTCAAGGCATCTCCAGGTTGTGCAGCAAAACCTGTCATCACTGTTGATATGGAAGTAGGTGTATTAGTTGTCTCAGGCAATATAAGCCAACTTATTTTCTAGCTATATGTATATTAATTTGGATACAGCTATTCTCCTGTCCACCCCAAGTTTACTTCCCTGTGCTCGTTTTCTCTTAAACCAGTGGTTCCGAGGCTACCATGTTGGGGGGGACTTTTATTTTTTATCCAAATCTATCAGGGCCCAATACTATTTTTTGTATTATTGGCTACAACTGTTTCTTTCTTTCCTGGAAACATGGGCTGCAATCAATGAATTGTGGACTGGCACTGAAACACAGACTACAACTTCGAGTAGTACTGTTTTAAGCTCCCTTTTGGGCTGCCCCTAAAAACTACTGGAGTACATAGAATAGGATACATAAACACAGTAAAAAATACGAAAATTTCCAAGCTGATGTACACATTCTCCATCTAATTTTGAATTCTGCTTTTCATACATAATAAATTTCCTACTCATGTGTTATATGATAATATAATACTTGTGTAATTTACTGCATATATGATCCTGGAGCATTCACTGAGCCTGCATGGTATAGTGCTTTGTATATTGAGTGAGGATTCTGAAGACAGGGGTTTGAACTCCCTCTCAGCCTTAGAGGAGGACAATGGAAAACCATCTTTGAATACATCTTGCCAAGAAAATCCTGTACATGTCAGTGCTAATCATTTCACATGTCATAATTCTTCCAGTTTACTAGCCCATGTAGGTAGTATCAATTAGTATTGAGGAATAATGCCGAAAGAGCTTTGGCAGATACTGCTATGACATGATCATATAAGAAAGCAAACACTGTATCATCCATTGTTCAATGTGGATTGCCCATGTCTTTGCCCTGTCTCTTGTATTATTCCTTTACAAAGGCAGCTTACAAGCCAAACTAAACTTGTTTCTAATTTTGTTATTAGGAAGACCATCAGTGGAAGCTTCCACTACTTTTTTTCTTATAGTATATAATGGGGTTTTCATGAGAATCAAGACTGGATAGTAACCCTCTACTGTGGTCCAGATGAAATAAGCTTCTTGATGATACAGATGTGTATTTTTTATGTGCACTTTGTCCCTTAGAGAGAAACTGGCTTGTTATGACATGGTCTTTCATAGATGATAAGTTGTCAGAAACATGGACTAAGGAGGTGCTGGTGATGTTTATTCTGGTGGTTAAAATGTACCAATGATAAAGAGTACCACTGAAACATGACAGAGTTCTAACAAAAGATTTAATCCACTTGGCTAATATACACATATGAAAGAGTATCCTTTAATTTGTTTTATACTGACATGAATGTAAATGATGACTTATTTTAACAAAGAACTGTTTCTCCCATATATTGAAAATGTCACCTTGTATAATCATTATAGATTTTAAACAGACAGTAAAAACATTGCTTTAAATGTGTCAGTTGTTGAAGTCTACAGGAAATATTTGCTAAGCAGTGGCTCACAAACAGTTTAAAGTGGCAACCAAGATATTATTCCAGACTTTTCTTATGGTAAGGGACAATATCACCTGAATGTATTTTGATTTGTGTAAAATATTACTCATCTGGCAAGAGAACAAGAAATGGGATGTTTAACTTATCAGTGACTGAATAATGGAAAGTGAAAGCTCCTTGTTCCGCACTCTGGCAACATATATTCAAAAGAACTTAGTTTACTCTTTTGTATTTAGTTGTTTTCAGCTTTTTCCCCATCATTTTTCTTGTATTAATTAAGAAACATATATTTGCACTCCACTGATGTAATAAACCTCTACCTTTTGATCAAATGCTTTTTTAACAGAATGCTTCCTGAGAAAGTAGTCGGCACATGCCTAGATATACAGTGGCCCTTCCACTTATGCAAGGGTTCAGGGCGCAGAACTTTCATGAAAGTGGGAAAATGCGAATTATTCCCCCTGTGCCCCCCTCCCATTCACTTTTGGGGCTTCTCCTACTTCCCTTGCCTTTTGCCTCAGTATGCATTCTCCACTACTGGGCAAAAGGCACAGGAATGCGGTAGCAAAAGGCACACATGCACTTTCCTTTTTTGTTCACAGTACTCCTGCCTCCCATTCCCTTGCCTTTTGCCTTGATGCTCATTCTCCACAACTGGACAAAAGCAAGGGAATGGGAGGAAAGCATTTGCATGCAGTTCTCTGTACGTGGTGCTCCTCCCATTCCCTTGCATTTTGCTCAGGCGCAGAGAAGAAAAGCACACACACCCAGGCAAAACACAAGGGTATGAGAGGAGGAGAATTGCAGGGGGAGGCTCAGGCCAGCTTTCACAATTATGCATAGAAATCAGAAATACGATGGCATGGACTTAATTTTAATATTCAATGATGTATTTTGACACTTGAGGATCTTGTCCAGTTCCTTCACAGCGGCCTTTCCAATTCCTAGTCTGATTTCTTGACTGCAGTCTCCCTTCTTATTAAAGACTGAGCCAAGGTATGGAAAATCTTTAACTGTATTTCAGTGTCTTCATTAGTTACTTTAAAGAGATTCTAACATATGCAAACCTGGTACTTCTAGTTAAAAAATAATACATACTGTTAAAATAAAACATAAATGCAGAATGATATTTTGGCATAGTCTAGAATTAGCAATTGTATTTCATTCATATGAACAAACATGTTGATTCACTGGAAAAATTATAAAAGGGAGGGGGAAGAAAGGTTAGAGCATGACTCATTGATAGAATCACTTAAACCCTAGTCTTTTGTTTTTTAAGTGCCTTTTTAGAAATGTTCCCTGATTTTTTAGAAGTGTTTGCTAAGATAGAAGTGGGAGTATTTGAACTACTCTGAAAAAGATGTGTGGGTGAGGGGATTTATAGAGGAAAGAAAGATTTCTTTAGCATATTTGAGCTACTGCTGAGCAACAGATTGTGGGTCATTTTTTGAAAACAAAATTAAGAAGGCTGCAGTAAAATCTTTTTTCTTTTGTACACAGGATCTGTATAATAGTTCTGCCTAAACACTGCTTGCTGTCCCCTGTGAATCAAGTATGTGGTATTCACCATGGGGTTTTCTTTTTTTTTTGTTTCCCTTATTATATTAAGCTGTAGGTGCTTAGCAAGGAAGGATTTGGCTCTGCAGAGAGATTAATTCAAGCACAAATCCTAGATAGTTTGTTAGTGCTTTCTTGTCCTTGAAATTTGTTTTACATAATCAGCAGAACGATCCCTTCTGAAAACTCTACCATATGTACTTTTAGGATTCTAAACTAATAGCAGATATTTGATTCCATTTAAACCTTTTTTTCCTGGTTTTCAAATCTGGCCGAAAGTTACATTTACAACTGAATTTGCAATAAATTAAATCAAAGCTCCTGTACTCAATTACCCAATAAACCATCTATGTGTCAGGATGCAGAGCCCCTGCCATATGTTGGTCTCTCATATGTTCGTATATTATAGTGTATTGTAGTCAATGTAGATGTGGCATGATAGACCTCCATAGAATTAAGCTTGTAGTGCTATGAAATTGACCATTGCAACAATGTATCTGGTTGGAGCTTGCCTGTATTATTACAAAGTATCAGTTGGTTAATTGCTTTATTGCCTGTTGCTACAATGTATGTGGTAAGGGGAGAAGATCAGAGTGGGCAAAAAGGAAACTGTAAAGGAGAGTGTTTTGGGAACTCCAAGTGTCTTAGAGATAAGAGGCAGGAAATATGTCCCTCCCACAAGGATGAGAAGTGGGAACCAAATGCAGTCTGGGAACTGTCTAAAGAAGTGGGGTGATATTAGATTTATGATCCTCTCCAATCACAACTTTGTGTTGCTAAACTTGGATTTATGTCTATAAAATCTGAGAGCTCTGTACATGCTTTATTCCCAGCAACTTTGAAACAAGTGTGCTGTGTTGCTTGCATTTTCTGCAAATAAAAACTATCTACCTTAGAGCCAAGTTTGTGGGTTGCGGGTTATCTAATACATGACACTATGCTCCATTCAATTTTTTTTTAAAAAAATAATTATATACAGTTGGAAGCCAGTATGAAATGCTGTTCTCTTATTTTAGCAGTCCCCCAAAAAAGAATGATCAGTACTTATATATGTCAGTAATACATCTCCTGAGCTAGCTTTCAGTACTGACCATAACATCTCTTTTTCAAAATAGCTTCCTTTCTGAACTTTTTGCTTATATATTGCTCTCAAAAAGTGTCTGCTATTCACATTCTTGCTATTCTATTCATTGCTATTTATGCTATTCGGATCCTTAACATGCTGTAGTTTTTTTTTCTGTAAATAGGAGCCATCATGGTGTAGTGATTTGAGCATTAAACTGTGACCCTGGAGACTGGGTTCAATTCCCCACTCAGTCATAGAAACCCACTGGGTGATCTTGGGCATGTTGAACACTCTCAGACCCAGAAAACCCTGTTGCAGATTTGCCTTAGGATTGCCATAAGTCAGAAACAACTTGAAACAACAACAAGCAAGTTTTATCCTTCCAAGCTATGTTCAATAACAGTTATGGTCCCATTTTAATACGTTACTACCATGTATCAGATGGATATGTCAACACAAAGTTGCTACAAGAGTTTGAACTGTTCATAAGAAGATGCAGTAGCAAACTGTGTGCAATTGAGCATGGCTCAATGTGGCATAATAATTTTGTACATGGATTTATGTTAGGCTGACCCATGGCACGGTGTGGCATAATCTGTATGTGGATCTCTGTTAGGCTGAGCTATATACTACCACCCCTGGAGCTACCATATAGCTCCTTAAGCTTCCCCCCGCACCTCCACAGCCATTCTGTGCATCATGGGGAGTGAGCAGGATCAGAGAAGTATCTGGCTCTCTCCCTGTAGTCAGACATAAAATGATTGTAGCAGCACTGAGATCTGCCATGATACTCTGGAGTTCTCAGCAGTGAGGTGATCATTTCGCAGGAGCTTCAGAGGTTGTCCAATACAGTTGGGGTGGGGGGTTCTTAGGGTTCCGCAAGGTTCTCTGGAATGCCCAAAAAAAAGCACACACAAGCATAAAAAACACTTAGCATGCATATGTCCCTAACAGGATGGCAGCCTTTGTCCAAAGGGTAAGACCACTTCCCCCAGTCAGTTCCATTATTCCCAAGCAATAATGTTTCTGTTTTAAAAATGTGCAATATCCACAACTTACACTGTGTACAATCCTCATAGCAAAAGTGTGTCACAAAAGTCATAATAATAGGAGGCTCTTTCATAGAAGCACAGAATAGAAAGACTGGGACTCTTCAACGAAGGTCAGTTACTGTGCAACTTTTAAGTGTGTCCATTCAGAAGTAAGCCCCATTATTCACTGCAACCTACTAATGATTTTGGAAAAAGAGGTGTTGCTTCAGCTAAAATTGTAGATTACTATTAGACTACTAGTGCGTATGTAATCTTGCTAAGCATCAGTTTTTCTTGATCAGATTGGCCTGCAACCATACTATAGCGGCCCCTCCACTTTCACAAGGGTTTGGTTTGTGAAACCCTCATGAAAATGGAAAAAACACAAATAACTCCCCCCATGATCCCCCTTCCATTCCTTTTTAGGACTCCCATTTCCCATTCCCTTGCCTTCCACATGCCGGGGCTAGATGCAAGGGAATGGGAGGGAGCTCCAGAGAGGAGAGGGAAGGCTCACACAGCTGCCTTCCGCCCCATTCCCTCGCCTTTTGCCTCAGTGCAAGTTCTCAGTGCAGAGGCCAAAGGCATGGGAATGGGAGGGGGCAGCTATGAAGGGGAGAAGGAAGGCTCACACATGCTTCCCCCATCCATTCCCTTGCCTTTTGCCCTCGTACTTGCCTTCCTTCTCTGTGTCTGGCAAAAGGCAAGGGAATTTGTGAAGGTCAAACCCATGAACGTGGAGGGAAGACTGTATATCGCAGTTGATTCCAAAAGTGGCCAACTCCAGCAGGTCCGGGGACCTTCCTTCTACCTCAGCAGCCCTCAGGGGCCACTTTGCCTCCCCCACCCAAGTACTATAAAGGGCCAAAAGTATGCTTATGGTTTTGATTTATTTTTTTTTACATTAAACAGTGGAAAATGTCTCTGCGTTCCTACTTTAAAGGCAAATTGCTATTTCTAGTGGTTTCCAGGAATGGCAAGGGTTGTTGCTGCTGTGTTGTTGTTTTGCGGGCGAGGCAAAGAAGTGACAGTCCAGAGGATCTGGAGGAGTTAAGGGTGCAAAAGCAGCTTTAAGAGGCTGCATGTAGTCCCAAGATGTCCCTGGAGGGGTTGCATGCAGTCCCTGCTCTATTCACAAATCAAAGATGGATAATCTGAGGATCATGGAAATGGTTCATCATATACATAGCAGTCTGGTGAGCAGTCATGTTTGTGAGTAGTTACACAACTAGTTTTTACCTGCAAATCACTTGTGAAGGTATTCCCGTGGAAGCTAGCTGCTATTCTGGAAAAGACTGTGCTTATGTATCACAAGACAATCTGCGAGAACCAAAATGTGTTTGTATTTCATTCTCTTACAGATATCTGTTGAGCAATGCAGTACTGCATTGACAGTAATGTTCATCAGGTTGTGGAACTTTTTAAAAAATAAATTCTTGCTTCTTCGTGGTCTCTGTGACTCACACAATTGGGTTTGTGCGCCTGCACAGAACAGTGTTCTAGAAACCTAAGAGTAGGCGTTTTGACGGTTGAACGCATTCTCCAGGGTACAAAAGCCTCCTCCTGCTCTAATGGTCAGTTCCTTTTCTTCCACCATGTTGTCAGCGTCTAAGAAGCCTTTTCTCTCAATTATTTTGACTGATCGGTTGTTCTTGGCTATTTTTACGGCTGACTACGATATTTCTTGGTGTTTTGGATTGGTTGAACTGCGGACTAACTGGATTTGACAACGGACTGTTATTTATCAAGTTTTTTGGATTCAGATTTGGACAGTGTATGTGGTGTATGGCAACCAGAGTGTTTAAATGCTGTATGGCGCGTAAAGGCAAGATACCCAATAGGGATGGCCATTCAAAGTGCCTCCTGTGTCTGGGTGAGGGCCATAACATGAATTCTTGTACATATTTCCAAGAATTCACCCCACAGACTAGACATAATAAAGCAAACCATTTAAAAGCTTTGCTCTGGGAACAAGTTCTATCTGCTTCAGACCCTTCAGTTTGTGCAAAGACATCGAGCACTACATCTAGAATGGCCCAGTCGTCATCCACTTCTTCGTCTCTTCAAATGGCCTCATCTTCAAGACCAAGGTCGAGGTCAGCTTCTCGATCTCAAGAGCCATGACCTGAAAAGTTGTCTAAAAAGGTGTCTGATACTGGGAAGAAGAGGTTGTCTCTTTCTACAGTTAAAAAGGAGGATAAGGACAAAAAGAGGAAATTAAAAGAGTCAACAGAGCAGGGCCCTTCTGGGAAATATAAGAAGAACTGATATCTAATCTCTCTTTTGTTACCAACCTCACCAAAGCTAATTACATCTGACCGTGCTACAGAGGTACCGCCTGAGTCCTTGTCTCCGACAGGGCATCTAGAACAAGCCCTTGATCCACCATTGGAAATGCAAGAGGTTCAGGTAGAGTCAGAAGGAGAGATTGTTGATTCTTCCCCACAAATGTCTTTGGGCTCTCAACCTCAACATCTAGGTCAAGCTCAAGAAGCTGGTCAATCGACATCGAAGCAGAAAAGTCCTCAGCATGAATTACAGGCCTCTAGGAGTTGTAAAAGAACACCACCATCACCTCCATGGTCCTCTTGCTGAAGGTCGAGGTTGACAAGTAGATCACCATCACGGTATCACCATTGTAGACATATGTCTCCTTCTGGACATCATGAATGTTACTTATATTAGATTTCATGGGACTCAAAGGATGTTTCACCTTATCCAGAGGATTACTGTTACTACAGACGTTACCAATACCGTGGTGATTCTCACAGTTGATACCGACCCTCAGGCTATTCATGATCTTGGTCAGTGTTGCCTCGATGTCGAAGGAACAGGCAGCACCTTGGCAGGAGCAAGAAAGTAAACATGAGACTCCCCATAAAGAGGTCTCTAGAAGGTCTAATGAAGGATTAATAGAGAAATCCACAATTCGTCATACTGAAAGGTCAGTTTCTGTATTGAACTCAACATCATTGCATGAATCTTTAGACACTGATAGACCTTGCTGTAATTTTGTGCCTACTGCTGAGAGGATCTCACCTACAGATGATGTCAGATCTTTTGGACTAAGTCCAAAAAAGTGTCCTTCGCTTAATCTCACAACTAATACAGAGAAAGAAGATTTAAAAGACCTTATTTTCCAAGAACTCCAGGATAGGGCACCTACATCATCGACGATAGCTCCGTTACCTTATTGCATACTATAAAAAAACCATGGGTGACACCTTCCTCGATCCCGTCAATATCAAAAATGTTGGAGTCTCTTTACCACATTATTGAAGTTGATCAAGAATGGTTAACGCATCATCCTAAACCAAATTCTACTGTGGTAGATGCTGCACAATTGAGACGGTCCCAGAGACTACATATCACACCTGCAGATAAAGAAGGCAAGAAACTGGATAGCTGGGGAAGAAAAGCATATTCCAGTGCGGCATTGCTATTCAGAATTTCTGACTATGCTGCATGAATGGGAGCATATCAACAATTCTTATGGTCCAGAGTTAAAACTTTAATTGATATGTTGCCAGATGAAGAGAGCAAAACTGCATCAGCTTTATATGGAGAAACCTACTGACTTTCCTCACAACAGCTTACAACAGCAAAACATATAACTGATTGGAGTGGGAAAGCACTTGCTGGGGCAATAGCATTGCATAGACATGCGTAGTTAAGATCGTCAGGATTGTCTCAACAAGCTAAAAATACAATCGAAGACTTGCCTTTTGGTTCTGTTGGATTGTTTAATGCTGGTACAGATAAGTTGGAACATGTGCAAAAGATGAGGAACATTACTAAGAAATATGGATTTCAGTCAACATGTTATTCATCCAGATACAGATATTGAAAATATCAGTCTTTCATGAGAAGACCAACGAGCCAAACTCAGTCACAACATCACAAGCAAGCCACCCCACAGGATCAAACAAGAAGGAAGTTTCCCTCAACAAGATTCAAACAACCACAATTTAAGAAAGTCAACCTGATCAAATTAAGCGTAGGATTTGACAATCAAGTGTATGATACTGATGTTTTCTGAGATGTAACCACCACATTGAATAGTACTACATTGCAGGTCCATCCAATCCCCACTTGTTAAGTGCCACAAGATATTGAAGATCTGAAGGACAACAGTATCTGCTCACAGTTAAATACAGGTGTGACACCTCCTTTTGGAGACAGATTGAAGAGATACCACCATGCTTGGATGTCTATGACGACAGATGTTTGGGTTCTTGGGATAATAAATTAAGGTTACTCGATAGAATTTCGAAGTCAACCAAGAATAGGAAGAGTTCGTTGCACAAAACCATCACCACAGCTGCAGGAAGAGATCCATACCTTACTGTTAAAGGGAGCCATAGAAACAATTACCAATCTACAACTCAAGGGAAGCTTCACATCAAGGTACTTTCTGGTGTCAAAAAAGGATGGGGGCCTTCAACCCATCTTAAATCTGAGGGGCGAATTATTACATATACCCGAAACATTTTTGAATGGTAACCCTTTCCACCATAATGCCTTTACTAAAATGAAATGACTGGTTTGCTACGTTGGATCTGAAAAATGCATATTTCCATATCACTATCAGACTAGAGCACAGGAGATACCTAGCATTTGCTATAGGCAATCAAGGGTACTGTTTTCGAGTTCTACCCTTCGGTATCTGCACAGCTCCGAGGGTATTTACCAAATATATGTCCGTGGTGGCTGCTCATCTCAGGAAGAAAGATATCATAGTGTTCCCATATATAGACAACTGGCTGATAGTGGCGCCAACAAGACAAAGACTGTTGACAAATCTGAGAACGATGGTTCATTGTCTACAAGAATTAGGTCTAATGATAAACTACATGAAGTCAACTTTGATACCGACAAAGAGAATAAAATTCATATGAGCTATACCGGACTCTTCCCTACAGAGAGCCTTCTTCCCAGAGGACAGATGGATGAAAATGTTGGAAGTGTTCAATACAATTCAGCAACAAAGAATCAGAGCAAAGAAAATACAAGTTGCGTTGGGACTCATGGCTTCAACAACAATGGTAAAGCTAAAGATGCATCCTCTGCAAGGGTGGTTTTTAGACAATTTTGATCTACTTCGGGAATGGCAAAACAAGTTCCCTACGGTACCAAGACTGGTACTACGGTCCCTGTTGTGGTGGAAGGAACCACACAACGTACTAATAGGAATGCACTTTTTACCTCTTCAACCATCCTTGATAGTAACAACGGATGTGTCGTTGGACGGATGGGGTGAAAAACCTGACAGTGAGAGGACACTGGAATCAGTTAGAGAAAGAGTTACACATCAATGCATTGGAGTTGAAGGCTGTAATTAAGGCATTCAAAGCTTTCCAGTATCACATTCGGGGCAAGCCTATATGGGTCGTTACCATCAACACGATTGTGATGTATTACAGAAACAAGCAGGGTGGAACTCGGTCTCGGACACTGCTCAATCTGACTTTGCGGTTATGGGAATGATGTCTATTGATGAAGATTACTCCCTCAGCAGTGGACCTGGCAGGAGAGCGAAATGTGTTGGCAGATATGCTCAGCAGGACTCCTTTATCATGCTATGAATGGAGGCTGGACAGAAAGATTCTGTTGGACATCTTTTGAGAGTGAGCTTATCCCCAAATAGATCTGTTTGCATCTGAGGAAAACAAACAATGCAAACTGTATTGTTCTCGACTAAGGAAAGACAACAAGTCCCTTGGGGATGTTTTCCTGTTCAACTGGTCAGGATCAATTCTTTATGCTTTTCCGCTTTTTCCTCTCAACACAAAAATCGTATTGAAGATTCACTAGGATCAGGCGGCTGTGATTTTGATAGCACCTTAGTGGCCAAGTAAACCTTGGTTCGCAACCCTAATGCATCTAGCCAACCAATGGTGTCGAGCATTGCCGTGCAAGCCAGACTTGATTACCATCCACAAAGGGACAGTACTCCACCCAGACATCCACTCTTTAAGGTTGACAGCATGGAACCTGTTAAGATAAATGACTTACCAGACTGTGTGAGGAAGGTTTTGATGGCAGCACATAAACCATCCATATCTAGATCATATACTTATAAATGGAATAGGTTTATTAAGTATATGAATGACATGAATGTTGATATTCAAAACTGCACTGTTGTTCATGTACTTGATTTTTTATCGAGACTGGCGACAGAGGGATTGACTCTGTCATCAATTAAGTGCTATCTGGCGATTGTTTCTTGGTACTGTCAACAGGATGGTAAGCAGTCTCTTTTCAGGGATCCTATGGGTAAAAGACTTGTGCAAGGTTATAAACATTTGCACCCCCTAGTTAGACCTCTGGTACCATCTTAGAACTTGAATGTAGTGTTAATGAGATTAACTGGCAAACCCTTTGAACCCATGGCAACTTTCTTGGTAGCAATAACATTTGCTAGAAAGACGAGTGAGTTATGTGCATTGAGGGTCGACTCCTTACTTACCGTTTCATAAGGGTAAAGTAGTCCTTAGACCAGATATCACATTTTTACCTATAGTTGTATCGTTTTTCCATTTAAATCAGAATATAGTGTTACCTTCATATTTACAAAATCCTGTGTCTCATGTGGAAAAAAGGTTACATTGTTTAGATGCTAGAAGGGTGTTAGTTTTTTATGTGCAGCACACTGCTGCTCTTAGGAAAACTAATAGATTGTTTGTTTGCTATTCTGTATGTTAACAAGGGATGCCTGTTTCATCTCAAAGGTTAGCTAAGTGGGTTGTTTCCACTATTAAATTGACTTATGACCTTTTCGAAGAAAAACTTGCCTGAGGGGGTTAGAAGTCACTCAACCAGAGCGATAGCAGCTTTGACTGCTTTTCTTCAAGGTGTACCGTTAGATGATATATGTAAAGTGGCTACATGGTCACAACCATCAACCTTCATATCTTATTATAGAATGGATAATTGAGACAAGAGAGATGCAGCTTTTGGAGGAGCAGTTTTATTTTTCTGTGTTACTTAATAAACCATTTATAATGAATATGCATTAAGTTTGAATAATAAATTTTTTTCTTTGCAGTATTCAGGATAACATGGAATTTTACTGTTAAGCTTATATAATAATGTTTCAGCATGACATCCCACCATCCATGTAATGACAGCTTGCTAGTCTCCCAATTGTGTGAGTCACAGAGACCACGAAGAAGAACAGGTTGCTTACCTGTAACTGTGGTTCTTGAAGTGGTCATCTGTGAACTCACACAAACCCACCCATCTGTCAGGGCCCTGGAGCTCCAGGGCCCAAGCTCTGAGTCTGAGTCAGAGGGCTTCGAGGCCATGGAGCCTGCTGCACCAGCAGAGCCCACCCCAGAGGCTGCCCCGGACACTGAGCCCTTGGCTTCAGCAGCGGAGCCAGGGGCTGTCTCAGACCCAGCCAAGCCAGAACAGTCAGACAGTGAGATTCAAGAGCAGGTGCCTACTTACCAGCAGCATCGGGAGCAAAAGAGTGCACTCAGGAGGTAAGAGCATTTAAGTAGAAAACGCCAAGCAATCAAGCTCCAGCTGAGATAGCACCTGGAGGAGTTGTCTGCCTACAAAAGCACTGACTCAGCCTTGGGTCTTTGTCAGCTCACAACCGTCCATTCTGGTGTACCTGCTGGGTTATCATGGACCCTTGCCTTACCTCCTGAAACACTGCCCGACCTGCTGGAGAGTCGTCTCCCTAAGAACTCGGCCCGGCTCTGGAAACTCCTCTTGCTTAAGCAAACTCTGGTATGTGGACTGTTTGCTGTTTGCCTCGCTGTGACGTAACTGCCAGGGAATCTCCTCGCTGCAAAAGGTTCCTTAAGCTATTTCTGTTCATTGCCGTTCGCCTGCTGAAGTAAAGCTCTTTGATTTATTGCCTGTCTTATCTGTGAAGAGACCTGTTAACCGGCTCTCCTGGCTGCTCACCAGGCCTTGGCGTTGACACCATCCTTCCCACTGACTGTCTTGCTGATGGGTCGGTTCCATTGATGCTGTTACTGCGGCCAAACGGAGCTGACCGTTAGAGTAGGAAAGAGCTTTTATACCCCAGAGGATGGGGGATGGGTTCACCCACCAAAACACCTACTCTTAGGTTTCTAGAATGTTCTGAACACTGTTCTGCGCAGGCACACAAACCCAATTGTGTGAGTTCACAGATGACCACTTGAAGAACCACAGTTACAGGTAAGCAACCTGTTCTTTCCTTCCTTGGAGAAATCTGTCAGTGTCCACATGGCTCTCTATCTCTTTTTGACATCCCCTTTCATTCTCTTTCTTCCTCTCCTCTCAGTTTCTCTCCTCCCACTCTCTCTGGCTGTCACCTAGTGCAAGAACTGATCGCTTGCAGAGAGATGTTTAGAGTACATTGAGGGTTCCGTGTAATTGCATGTCAGGATCAGCAAAGTGTGGCCTATGGGCCATAAACCCGAGCCACTATAGAGTTCTCCTCACCTTCCTTTGGCAGATACCCCCCCCCATCAAAATACACTTTTCCACTTCAGGAACAGTAGTTGTGGTTCTGTCTGCATCTGGGATAGGACCACTCAGCCTCTCACATTCCCACCTCCCTATTAAAAACAGAAATGAATTATTAGTTCTGGTTTTGATGTTTTTGCCTTTTTCAGCATTTCCAGGTGATGAGGGAAAAATTTCACTCCAACCTTTGCCTTAAGGTCTTCCACTCTTGGTCTAAATACGTTCTTTCAGCCTTTAATCTTCCAGATGTTTTGGACTTCAGCTCTTGTTTCCCTGGCCATTAATCATGCTGGCTGGGGCTTCTGGGACATGAGGTCCAAAACATCTGGGAGAACAGAAATTGAGAACCACTGGCCTAGATGAATCATTCACATGCCCAGCAATGGTTTCCCAGAAGGCCAAACTAGATTTCATTTCAGTGGCATATTTTGGGATAATTCTTGGAATACTCCATGTCTGAAAAGGAGCCATGGCCCCTCAGAGCTACATCAGTAACCATTGGGTTGGGGAGAAGATAAGCCATTTCTACCTACCTTCTTCCAGTTGAAAATAACCCCTTGAAGCTTCTATTTGCTTCCAAAAGTGCTGCCTGAAAGTCTTTATAAATTCTTACACACAATATCCAATCAAATTATCCCCTGTATTGTGATCCACAAAGAACTTAAACATCATGAAATCTTTCCCAGATTGTTTACAAATACCTTTCTGTGTGAAATCATTTATGTGTTTCTGTACTAGTTTACTTTTATTGGTGGCTGCATTGTAAATTGGACACAATGTAACAAATAGCTCAGAGTAGAGTAATAATAATTGAATAGTATCATTTTGCTTCTCTTAAATGGAAATACGTAGAGCTTGTTTTTTTCTTAGCCGGGAAATGTCAAAAAGAATTCTAGCCCAGTAGAGATATCTTCTTTTTCCTGGAAGGCCTTCAAAACTGAGGCAGTTAAAAGTCATGTTCTTAGCAAGTGCTGTTAAAGTAATGGATTAAATTTGCATGAATAGACATTTGTCAAAACAATAGTTAGCAACAGAATGTTGGATGAATCATCTTTAGAAGATTAAGTTTTCAGAGAGAGAAAAGTGAGGGAGAAATTTGTAAGTGTGTGTGTTGGAAACAAATATAACAGATAAAACCATATTATTTTCAGAAGCAATCCTTTTGGTTTTTCCTCTATTTGCAAACTGAAGAGGCTACACTGATCTATATGCACATTGATCCAAAAAGATTGCTTTTAATTTATGTGTCATATTAACAGTTTTTGAGGCTGTTTACCACATTCCAGATTAAGATGCTTCTTAACACTGGTGAATATGCTGCATTTTTGAATAGCCTTATTTTCCTGTAGTGGGCCAAAGACATCCAGTAGGGGGGTTGTCCTTTCCACTTGCCCTGACAGGCAAGCTCATTGGCCAATGAGGAAAAGGGAATGACTCCTCTCCTTCAGTGACAGGGCAATCCCATGATGCCCCAGTGTAGTTAGTGCCTGCCTCCAATCCACACAGAAGCAGAAGAGCTCTCTCTTCTCCACCACTCAAGACCGACACTTCTGTTCCTTTTTTCCACTCATCAGTTTTCCATGAAGAGAAAAGGAAGCAGTCCATGTAAGCTGGGAGATTCCATGTCCCTTTCTTCAACCCAGAACAACCTGGGAAGCACTGTGGGCAGAAGCCATGCCCAGCCAAGCCATGCTGCAAAGGGAAAGGGGGGCTCTGCCAACTCTGCATTCATTGTAGTGGGATGAATGCCCCAACAATCCATAGAGAAAAATCAAGATCCAAACCAACAGGGGTGAGTGAAACTAGGGCCCTGGCTTCTTCCATTGCCCCTTTATTATGGAAGAGCTGCCCACATTGATCATCCAAAACCTCTTTCTTTGTTGTGGGGTGAGGGGGATCCTGGGCCTAGGAGAGGTTAAGAAGGATTATTCTATCTCAGTCTCAGCCTCTGAGGAAGAGGATCTGGAGGACAAGTAAGTTCCATTGCTTGGCAAAGTGAGCACATCCACCATTTTGACTCCTCCAAGGCCATGAGGAAGGATGGGAAATCTACCATCTTGGGGTGCAAAGAACATGGGGCCTTGGCCTTTCCTCCCTCCCTCCACCTCCACACAAGTGCAAATGCAAGGTGGCCAAAGCCAACAAATAATAGGTCCATCTCCTATTCAGATGACCTATTCTGTCCACTTCTCAGCTGAAGAGACCAACAGACAACTCCCCTCTGCCAAAAGAGGATAAGCTTTTGGAGGACAAGATGGAGAAGCCTTACACAATGAGACTCTGCAAGCCTGAGAACTTCCCCCTGCTGCTCAACAAAGCAGTCAAAATGCTGTCTCTGGGTACCCCGGGCCCTGCTCTAGAGCCAGCAGACCCAGACCTCCCTCAGGGTTCTGACAAAATCTTCAAGCAAGCCAACCAGGGCCTTTTGTATGAAGTGCCCTTCTCCATCCACCTTATGGAGGTGATTAATGAGGAGTGAATAAAACCAGTCACCTCTAAGAATCCCAGCTTGCATGCAAAGAAATTGTACGCTGTACCTTAAAAGATTATGACAAAACCACAGCCCCCACTCATGGATGCCCCTGTTTTGGCCCTTGTCTCCTCTTCAGTTTATGTCAAAGACAGAGAGGATATACTTAATTTCTGTCAGGATGTTTGGCTCCTGTCATAATGAATTTGCTGGATGTGTATATGCTATGCAGGATAGCCAGTGTAGGAGTAACGTAGACTTTAATTAGAGTGCTACAAGATATCGAAAGCCAACTGTTGATTGCAACACTGTATCTGTTTGAAGCTTCTGTATGTATTCAAAAGTATCAAATGGCTAATTGCTTTATTGCTCCATGTTACTGTGTATCCAGGAGAGGGGAGAAAAGCAGAGGGAGGGAAACAAAGGCACTAGAAGGCATTATAAGAACTGGAAAGGTTCAAATATAAGCAACAGGAAACATGTTCTAGCTTCAGGGATGAAAGAGAAATAAATAACTGGGTGTATGGGATTTGTCCAACTTTATGGGGTGATATCTAACTGATGAGCCTCTCTAATCACAGCTTTACATGCACTACATTTGTATGACAAGGTGTAAAACTTACAATCACCATGGATTCATTAGTCTCAGTAACTTTGGAAGAAGCGTACTGTGTTGCTTGTTTATTACAATTAAACACTGTTGTCTACCTCAGAGTGTAGTTTGTGCACTGTGAGTAACCCAGAGCGTGACAGTTTGCTGAGACTTGAACCCTGCCAACTTTACTGTTACTGTAGTTTATAGTCTGAGCCCAGGGCTTATTAAATTTCATTTGATATCAAGAAATTGGCCATCCCAAACCATTCCTCTCCATGTGTTTGCAAGGCCCCCGGACAAGCACGGACATGGACACGGCCGAAATAGCTGAACAATACAAGATAAATCCAGACAGCCCAGTAATTTGCTGGAATGCAGCTTCAGGAGACCTCCAGACAAGTACACTTTGAAAATACATTATGTATGCACGCAGCATACCAAAAGATTCTCTGCCCCGAGCAGGCAGCTTGATGAGATTAGCGCTTCTGAATAGCCAAGTGTCAAGCACTCCCTATTTGCATACTGTCTGCACTATTGACAACTCTGTCAAGATCCAATCATTCAAAGTACTTACCTTTCGGAGGCTTTGTCTCCAATCCGAAACCCATTGTTTTCCCTGGGAACGGACTACCCTACAGGCACATTTTCCCCTATAAGAACCCCTGATTTTGAGTGCTTCTTCGGATCACTCCCGGCTTCCATCCGGCCTTGCTTCCGCTTCATTTGTCGAGCCTTCCCCTCGGCTTCCACGTGCTGAGAGTCTCCGCTCCAACTGACTTTCTTCTGATTGCCCGGGCTACAGGATCAGGTGTAGTATTTCCCCTGAAAAATCCCTCTAAAAAACCTCTTATCGAATCTCCTACCTTTCTCCTCTTAGGTCTGTGTGAGTGGTTGCATACATACGCATTAACTGTCTTTGTAAAATAAAGGAAACAATTATTATTTACTTCTGCTTGGTTATTGACTTGGCCTGACCCCGTAAACATTGAATCCAAGATCTCGCTAGGTTGCCCTGCCTCTTGCATTGCAATAGCTTGTGCTCTTGCTAATTCCCATTCTCCCTTATTTGGAGCACATTGAGGTGTCCCTCATGGGACTCCAGCGATCAGGGTAACATTACTACCTGATCTGGACACTGTGCTGCTGCGGCATGTAGGCTAGGAGTTACTAGATCTGGAAAACCTGACTCAAGGAGGCAAATGTAGCCAACATTAGACCCAAGGTGACTGGATAACCCAGATCAGGGAATGCCCTTGTCATGCCTTTGTCTACTTAGAACCTCAGACCACAAGGCCCATACACCCAGACTTGCCCAGTTCTTCCCAGTGCAGCAGAAGTGGTAGTGCTCCGAGTGACTGAGTAGTAGGTCACCCAGAGGACCTTTTCATCATCAGCCTCCAGACTGTGGAATGGCCTGCCAGAAAGACATCTGACAGCAATACACACTATCTGAACTTTAGAAAATACTAAAGATCTATCTCTTCTAGCAGGCCTACTCAGTCAGTTTAACTATGATTTTAAATTGGTGTATTTTAAACGGTTTTATCTATTTTTATCTGCATTTTAATCTGTCATGTATCCTGCCTTGAGCCTTAGGGAGAGGCAGGTAAGAAATAAGAAGTTGTTGTTGTTTAGTGCTGCCACCAAGTCCTTGTAGATCCCTTGCCTGGCCACCTGAAGATGTAAAGGTTCAACACCCTCCCCCTCTCCCTTATGTTTACAGGGAAAGAGAAAAAAATCAGTTCCTGGTAGACCGTGGCATGGAAACATGTGATCAGAGCTTCCCACCTTCCCTTAAAGAACAAAGCAGGCTTTTATAAGTGAAAACTCTTTTTTAAAAAATAGGAAAATGATATATCAAGAGGTAACTAAAGGTACAGCAAGTAAACTCAACTAGCTTAAAGCAGTGGTTTTCTGCATACCTCCCCTCCGGCTGCAGAAAGAAGAACCAAACCCATTAGGCACAGGCATAAAAAGTGTTATTCTCCAACTCCACATGTTGCCTTTCCTAGTCCTCCAATCCCTTTCAAAAGAATTGTAAATGTAATGTGTCTGTCTAGACAGAGCCTGGTTTCCTTATAACCCTTTCATGGGATTCCTTCCCTCACTCTGCCCTGGAGCAGTTAGCTGCATACTTATACCTCATGATCCCTCTCCTTCCCCTCAGAAGCCTTCACTTTGCCACCTTCTCACCTCCTGTAGGCTGACAGAAGCCATGTGGGTGTCAGTCAGATCTCCCCCCTGTTTCTTTGCTCAGATCCCCTGAATTAACCTGTTCTATAGCCTGGCCCCAGTCATCCTGCAGAGTCATTACAGTTACAGCTTTTGAGCTATAATTCCCTGCCCTTTTAAGGAGATGCTAGCACGGCTGCTAGACCTCAAGTTTCTCCATCTTTTGGGGGAATACCCTCCTGTGGTACTTGGCTTGGGTAGATGCTGCTACAGCCTGTCCTCTGCCCACTACAGGAGAAAGGAACATTGGCACTTACCATGGGACAGTTATTTTCAGGCTGACAGGAGGAACAATCCACTATGCCTGGGTTTGATCCTCACGCCAGCTTATGCAGGAGCCGTCCACGAGCTAGCTGAAAAACCATTTAACCGGCTCCTGTCCCTCTCCAGCCAGTTTACTTTTTCTTCTCCGTATCAGCAAGACATGTATCGGTCCCTCTCCAGTTTCACAGGGTTAAAATAGTTTACTGTAGGGCAGGAGTGAGGAAAATTTGTGCAGATATGACTACAGAGAGAAATGGCAGTGTTAACACAGTGAATTCAGAGGATTTAGTCCGTAGCACCACAGAATTGTTGGGCTCGGACAAAGACAAAATTAATACTGTCCAGAAAACCGCTGCTAGGCAGGTCACAGACGATGACTGCGGAGTGACTGGCCAAAGACCCAAGCTGCAAAGATTTAACGAGGAAGATCGGTCGGCGGAGCTCCAAAAGATTTTCCTGACCTCAAGTGAAAGGGAGGCAGATAAAATTAAAATTGTGGCAGTGAACTAGCTGAAACAAACCGTTTAACCGACTCCTGTCCCTCTCCAGCCAGTTTCTTTCCCTAGAGTAACTGATTCAGTTTTCTGGCCTCTACTAACCCTTGTAAACACTTTCCTCACTATAGTGGTGGGCGTGGATTGCTCCTCCTGTCATCCCAGAATGATCATTCACATAAGTACCAACTCTTCATTTTCTGCAGTGAGCAGAGAACATCCTAGCCCTCCCAGCTGCTTGGTCTCATCCTTCTCAGGGGGAAGGAGAGGTGTTCCCCAGATCCCTACCTAAAGATCTCTTTTGTTTTTTCACTCTACTCACTTGTTTTTCTGTTTTAATCTAGTCTAAATATCCTCAGGTTGAGCTGTCTCTGGCACAGCTCAACTTGTAAGATTCAGGGAAGCCAATCTTGCTGGTCACAAGACTGGGGGATCATGGGATTACCCTTCCACAAAAGGAGAGGAGTCATTTCCTTTTCACATTGGTCAAGGAAGCTGCCTGTCAAAGTGAGTAGGAAGTTGTTCTCTGCTCTGCTACTGGGAATTACCATCTTGTGGTAAGGGCCAATGTTCCTTTTTGCCTTGAAAACCTGCATCTCTGCAAAAAGTGCTCTATCTTCTTGGGCCAAATTCATTTTGATACAAATTTACACATGTCTTATCAGCAAATTATGAAAAACATATGCTGCTTTGTAGTAATATGCACATTAGTAAAAACATAGGAGAGATGCTTGTGTTAATGTATTGGAGGCAAACAACACTGAGTAGTACTAACTTTTCCTTGTCCTGCTTGTGAGCTTCAAGAAGGCAAGTGTTGATTAGCTAGAGCGATAGACCTCATGTCCTAACAAGAAAATTATTGTGTCCTTGCATTCACAGGGATTCTTAGGTTTTATAATTTTTTGCTACCTTTGGCTTTCAAGATCTTTTTATTCTATGAACATTAAGCTAGAATGTCTTTCAAAATGCTTAATACGTTTTAATAAATATCTTATTGTTTCTATCTGCAAATGATTGACAATATATTATTAGTTGCTATTAATATTCTCAAGTAAAAAACCTAACATTCAGTATTCACTAGGTATTCATTATTTTCTGTTGATTTATTGCAGGCAGCAATGGAGAAGCCAGTTCGTCAGCTACTCTTTGTGACAAGAATCTTACACAACTTTGAAAGTGATACATTTTTTCCAGAAATTGATCTGGCAAAATTCAAGCTGCTACCTAGGTAAGCATTACAAGTACAGACAGTTATTTATTTATTTAATGCCCTGCCTTTCTCCCAGCATAGGATTCAGGGCAGCTTACAACAAGTTAAAACAACTATTATTAGAAAAATATGATTTTTTTTAGAAAAAGGTAAACTAACAGTACAAGAGCTTAAAAACAATTAAACAACAATTCTGTTAAAAAAACAAAGTTAAAATAGTTTAAAACATATTAAAAACTTAACAAAAAGAGAAAAGTACAGAACACCCTGTTAAAAGTTCCTTTTGCTTCAACAAACACCCCAAAACTACAATATTTCAGATAGTCTGTACCTAAGCTGTATAGAGCTCTAAAGGTCATACTCAGCACTTAAAAGTAATCCTAGAAACTATAAGTAAGCCAGTGAAGCTGTTTCAACAAGAGTTACATACTCCTTACAACCAGTTCCAGATATCATTTTGGACTCCCTGAAGCCTTAACAATTTCCAAAGGCAGCCCCAATAGAATGTGTTATATTAATCCAACCAGGATGTAATAAAGGCATATAGATCTGACATGTCAAGGAATGGGCACAACTAGAAGACTAATTTTAGCTATGTGAATGCACTCCTGGCCACAGCAGAATCCTTGTTACCCAGGCTATCTGAATTCAGGAGTAAACGTAAGCTGACAACCAGAAATTTCAGGGGGAGTATAGCCCCATCCAGCACAAGCTGAACCCCTATTTCATGGTCTGCCTTTTGACTGACCAGGAGCACCTCTGTCTTTTCTGGATTAAGTTTGTTTGTCTCTTTCAAGTACATTATGAGCACATTACAGCAGTTCAGCACAAAACAGCTTCCTTGGAGTTAGATGGAAAGGACAGATAGAATTGGGTATTATCAGCATAGTGATGATGCTGAACTAACTCCTAAAACTCTGGATAACCTTTCCTAGCAGTTTCCTTTAGATACTAAATAGTTTGGGGACAAAACTGAGCCGACAGGAACGCCAATGGACTGATTGAACAGGTGTCTCCCAGCTCCACCTTGTGAGGTCTCGTCTCCAGGAAGGACTGGAATCACTGTAAAAGAATGCCTCAGGTCCCATCCCAGAGGGGCAGCCCAAAGGGTCCAACAGAACCAACAGGGACCTGCTCCCCCATCCAATTCCAGTGTAAGTCATCTACCAAGACAACCAAAGCCATCTCTGTCCCACAGCAATGCCTGAATCCAGATTGAAATGGGTCTAGAACCCCTAGAGCTCATACACCATCACACAGGCTTGCCTAAGAAAGGGGTATTGGAGGCTTGTTGGTAATTATCCAGTATCACAAGGGCCAGGGTGTGATTTCTTTCAGCAAAGGTCTCACTGCAGCCTCTTTAGGCAGGATGGAAAACTGTCTTGCAGCAATGAGGCATTCACCACTTCCCTTACCTACTCAGGCAGTTCCCTCTGCCTGCTTTTATAAGCCAGCAAGGGCTTAGATCCAGTACACATGTGGTAGTTCTCATCTCTATAAGGATCATGTCCACATCCTCAAGCTACACAAATTGAAATGTATCCAATAGCATAAAACATCAGGAGCCAAGATAATATCCACTGAATTTGTATCAACCATGGCATCCATGTCAGAACAGAGCCAAGAGATTTTATCTGCAAGGTGTCTTGCAAATTCTTCAGAGAGGGCAGATAATATCTCACACAGAGATGTAAACTTTCCACCATAGAAAAATGCATTACTTTTGCCCAGAGAAGCTTTGAGGTAGAACTGCTAATTTAAAAAGAATTTTAAAATGTGCAATATTTATTTTCCTACACCCTGTACAGATCTAAAGTCAGCTTGTTCCTTTAGGATGAGGTGGACAGTGTGGGGTTCATGGCCTGCATGAAGCTCTCCAGAGATACCAGTGTCATCCCCCACCCTTCCCTTTTTTGTTTTAAAAAAAAATCCACATGGGGATGATTTTGTCATGTTCTCCATTCCCAAGTTGTTTTAGGCCAGGAGAGGTCTTTTTTTCCAAACTGAAGTATTTTCTGGTCATTTTCTAGTTGAGAAGAAGGCCTCTTTTGGCCTAAAACAATCCAGAAATGCCTTGACTATTATAGGGACTTTTTCAGCCTTTCCTATTTGTGGAGTTCTGTAAGAGAAGTAGGAGGGGGTAAGAAACCATGAGGGCAGGTATCATGTTCCTAGGTTCAGGGGAAATGATTTGTGTGGTCTAGACCTGAGCTAGTTGTCCAATCCCTGCTGTAGGAGTATTATTAACTGGGTTAACTACATTCACTCATAGGATTTTATGGAGTATACTTAATTTAAAAGTATAGTTTATTCCAATAATCATAAATTTAGTAACTGGATTTACTTTTAAAGTTACAAAGGGAGAAATAAGCTTTTGAACTATTAAGAAATCTATCCTTTTTTTCAGTTTACAGGAAACAAGATAATGCTCAAAGTCAGAAACAGAAGAAACTGCCAAGTTATTACAAAACAAAAGAAAGTCTGTTTAGCTTTCACAGTATCAAGAATAAATAGAATGTATTCATTTTCAGAGAAAAAGAAACTATCAAAATTACAATAATAATAAAAAAAATGAATCTAGCCCTCTTCACAGTATCAAGCGTACACAGAATACATTTTCAGAAAAAGAGATGATGAGGAGGAAAAGGGTGGAGGTGACATGACTAAAATTCATTGTACATTTTCTAAGCTATCACTGTCAGCAGTGTGTCTGCCTCTTCTGATCCCTTCACGGCACTTTTATCACTTCATAGGTATCTAAAAACAGAAAGTTTATTCATAATAAAGCTACATGTAGGTGATGTGATATGCATATTTACTGTGTATCACTAAAATATGTGTGTTTTGCACACAAGCAATATGTGTGTTCTGTTTTAAAATTTGATGTGTTCTATGTTAAAATATAAAAACGTATTCACCTTTTGGTTGGGAAATGTGAAAAATAGTAGTGACTCTCTCAAGCAGAGTAATCAAACTGGTAAGGCAGAGTTGAGCAACAACCACTCCCACGCCCGTCCACACAAACAAAGGGTCTAGCAGAGTAAAGAAATAACCTTAGTTTGCTTTGTAAAATGTATAAAAACTTAAACTTTACTTAAAATATTTGTCCATAGTGAAATGAATGCTATGATGCAAAACAGAAGAAGAAAAATGGCTGCATGTTAGAGTGATGGAGGGAGAGAATAGGTGTGGTAAAAGCAAACAAACAGGAAGTTTGCAAACTAACAGTCATCATAGGCATGCAGAGGTTGCTAACTAACAATTTCAGCATGAAACACCACCTTCTGTCATAATTTAGTACCTATAACAATGTACAAATGCTGGACTTATAAACCACAGGAAGGAGGTGTATACAAAATCTTAACAGCACATGTATTGCTGGTCATCATCTTTTTGATGTGCTCAGGTTGACACAAGCTTCTATGCCCATTCTTTTATGTTGTGATTTGATGTGTTTCAAAACATAAACTTCTTTCCTTCACATGCTGCAAAAAAACCCCAAACAAATCTGAAGTTGGCAAGAAGGAAGTCTGTGTCTTACAGAGGTTTCATCACCACACTTCAGAAGATATATGCTTGATAGAAGTCTGATTGGCATTCTTCATTTCAATATACAGAGATGTTCTGCAACTTTAAAATTTGAACTTTTCTTTCCAACATCAGTTCATTGTTCCTTAAAATCATTGTAGGGGATTAAAGACTTGGTAACAGCATAGGAATACATCATTGTCAATTTCCTGAATCATTGTCAATCATTCTGAAATGAAAATATTCCATCATACAAATTGTTTCTAACTCCCCCCCCAAAAAAAAAATCCTCCAAAAGCTGAGCAGAGTGGCAGATCAAAACCCCTGTTTTGCCATGGCTTCATAACAACAGTAGTGATATCCATTCAATTTGATACAAATGAAATCCATTTCATGAAGTTTACAGATGCAAATGCTGAAAGAGAGATATATTTGTACTAACAATAAATGTCAGGAAATCAAGTTCTAGAATATTCTTTCCATTTAAGGGTGTGAGAAAATTATCTTTACAATTTCAATTCTATATACAGTTGAAATTGTAAAAATAATTTTCAGACATCCTGTATATTTAATGATATCAGATTAAATGTAATTTATTCATTTTTTATCTCTCTGTGTATGTATGCTCTCTCTCTCTCTCTCTCTCTCTAGCTATGCAGGGGTTCCCAGTGACATTCAAGAAGAAAATGGCATTCAATATAAATTTGAAGTATATGAAAAGAATGTCTAGACTTGTTTGACATTTCTTGTCTCAACATATGTTTTTTATTTAATTCATTCTGCAGAATAAACTTTGTGCCTCACCTGCTCCGCAAGAGGAAAAAGGAGGAGTCACTACTTTGCCTTCTCCCCCTTTCTCCACTGTTGAGGACATCTTAGCAAAGAGAACTTGGGTTCAGTAGCAACTCCATTAAGAGGACGTACTTTTAGAATAAACAAGAAAGAGCTTTTAGAGAGCCCAACTACAGCTTCATGAATCAGATAGGGAGCAACAGTTGCTTCCTTTCTTTCTCAGAGTTAAAAAAAATCACTATCCTGTGCAAAGTTACATAGGAGTAATGAAGGAGTCAATGAAATTAATTTCCAACTCAAAATGCATAAGCTTAAGCTGTAACCAATTGTTTCTCATGCTCTTCCCATCTCCAGATCACTCCTCCTTTTTCCTCTGTTTGCAGGGTTGTGTTGATGTAGAGGTTTCAACCCTAAAAGCGCAATATAGCACAGAAACTGCTATGTACAAGTTATCTAGAGTTTTGCAAAGTGCTGCTGAAAATTGCATTCCATATTTTATAATTGAGAGAATAAATCATTTATAAAATGTCAAACTCTAAAATGCTGTTTGTGAGAATGGTTCACTATTTGCCCTAATTGTATGCATCTCTTTTGCTACAACTGAAATAGCGTTTTTTTAAAGATAGCCAGGCATCTTTGGCTACACTAGCAACTTTTCTGTCCCAAAAGATTTAAGACAGCATCATGTTATTTCTGGTGTATTTTCTGACCCCATGAGAATTCAAGTGTATTTCAGGAGATAAAAATGACCAGGTCCACTGGAGTGTTTGTGGGTATAGAACTGTGACAGGTGCTTACTTTTGCACAGATTGGTATGGCAGTTCCCCAATCTGATCAGGTGCCCTGTCTTTTCCACACAACTCTGCCCTCCCCCTTATAACATCACCTTTGTATAAAAGGGGTGAGGCCTTTCAGTGGTTATTTAGAACCCCATAATAGTTGTATGGTAGCATGTCTTCTGTGTTATTTTAAATATGGAATGTCACTCAGCCAAGTCAGTATTTATAAAAATAAATTATAATATTTATTAAGATAGTGTACAGAACAAACTATTGGAGTTCATACACAGGTCAAAATTAATACAGTTCTCAGAGTACTTTTTAGACAGTTTCCTTATATCTTTAAACTCTCATATAAGCACAAGTATCATAAACAGCCCTTTGGCTACACGTTCACCAAAGGCTCAACCTCCAATCTAGGTCACACTTTCTGACCAGATTCTATTACTCTTCTGCCTCTCACTAAGCTTCCACTGAGAACTAAATGCCTGGCAACCTGTTTCTAGACCACTCTGGCACTCTAGATAGCTACACCGCCAGAACACCATCACAAGAACTGAAGGGCATTCCACAATCTGCAAACACCTAGAGCCAGAAAACACAAGTTCAGATAATACAGAACATTTGTTTTGAGTAGTTGACAGATGTTTTCTGCAAAAATGTAAGCAATGGAATTTCTGTGTCTTAAAAATACTATCAATGTTCTATCTACTAATATATTTGGAAGGTGATTTCCAAAAATTATCAACTGGTGAGAAATTTCTACACAGAATTAAAAAGAGCAGTTAAAAAGGAAAATAATGTAGCCAGTATTCTACATCAGCTACTTAGTTAAGTATCCTTAACTCAGATGCAGCCATGGTAGTTAAAGTGGAATCATAGTGCTATAAATTATGCAGTGTGAAAGGACCCTTGATCAGAAGAGAGGACATTTGGTTGGCAGCTGCACCCCTGCCTCCCAAGAACATCATAGCAAGGAGGTAATCAGGTAGGCCTCAGGCGAGGGTTTCTAGAATGAAAATTGGAAGAGTGTGATGAACCTGATGGGAGGGGGTCTTGACAACAGATCCTCCTTGGCAACTGAGAGTGTTTAAGCTGATTGGCTGGTGAATTGGAACCTTGGATGGCCCAGGGGCGGGGCTGGTAAAAAGAGGAAAAGAACGGATTTTCTGGTGTGTGTTTGAAGAGAAGAGTGATTTGTGGTGTGTTTGGGAGAGGCTGGAGATTTGAAGAGCTCTGTGGGAGACAGAACTGAGAAATTGGATGTACAAAAGAGTGAATGAATTGAAAGAGAGAGAGAGAAGAATGGTGTGCTGTTTATAAACATTTAGATACAAAACACATTTAAAGCAACAGTGTTACAATAAATATTTGAAGTTCTGTGTGTGATAAGTGAAGCCCCTGTCAGAGCTGCTGATGACGAGCAGCAGCTGTTGGTTCCTGTTGCTCAGGGTGGAGATGACTCCTGTGGCTCTGGCTGGAGATGAGTCCTGCAGCTCAAGAGCTCCCCCTGCTGCCGTGGACCAAGCAGGCTTGGACGTTCCTCTGCCTGCTCCTTTAGGGCAACAGGGATCCGATTCTGAAGATGGTTTGGAGCCTGTGCCAATCAGCCTACAAACAAGGCGGAGACTCAAGACAGCTGAGCAAAGGGAGGCTTCCTTGATTAAGTTCAAGAAGCAGTGACTGGCCACACCTGTGTCTTGGGCTATATAACTGCCTGCCTGGAAGCTTTCCTTTGCTTGTGGCAAACTTCTTTCAAGCCCTCCTCTTGCTTGTTCCTTGCTCCCAGCACCTGGTTCCTGCTACCTTGAATTAATCTCTTGACCCTTGGCTTTTGGAACTCTGACTACGGTTTTCACTTGGTGCTCTGGTAAATGAACTCCCTTGTGTAAAGTGCTTGCATGTCTCCTCCCGGTTGGACTTTGCTGGGTCTCACACCCTTCTCTGGGTTGGCTCGCCGCCCAGGTCTCTGACCTTGACACTGTGTTCCTTAAAACAGTGTCACAGAGTCTTGTTTTGAATCCTGGAATATACACGTTACTAATAATATTATCTTGACCTTAGTGCCAACAGTACCACAGTCTTGGAAAATATAAATCACTGCTGATCCTTACATCTGGGAGGAGGGCAGATTTGGGGAAGGCAGTAAAGGGGGAGAGTCCTGAAAGGAAGAAGCAAGAGGGGGAAAGAATGAGGAAAGGACTGTGTTCTCAGAAAGGGAGAACTGAGGCAGATCCGTTTGTCCTGGCCCTGGCTTGATTCAGAGATCTCCCTGGCTGTTCAGTTCTGATCACAAAGAGGTGTCAGGCTGAGCAGGCCTTGAGTGTGAGGCTTGGGTGTGCCTTTCGCACTCGGCACTGACGGGCGGGGGTATTTTTTCCCCACACGTTACAAATAGGTCTCCTGTATTTTTGATGATGGAAGGAATTCCAGCAGGTGATGCTTATTGTCTGATTGCATGTTGTAACAGAGACTGGAGGTGTGGCTAGCAGAGCAGCCTAGTAAGAGAGGATGATATAATAAGGTTGGCTCTCTAAGAAAAACACAGTCCTAGCAAGAAGGAGGGCCTGTAAGTGAGACAGCAGAAAGCATATATTCTGGGAGTGTGATTTGGAATCTAGCTTCCTTTGGTGAGATTCATAGAGAAAACTCTACATTAGGGCTCCAGTCAACCAAAGGAGGTTTTCTGGAAGAGTTACCTTCTCATTGGCCTAGAGTAGGGGCAGAGAAGAGACCAAGCCACTTCTGAAAAGGTCAGAAAGTGGCAACCTGACAAAAATTTCATTCACCTATGATCCTATTACTAGCAAAATGGACCTCCTCCCCATGCAACTGATGCCCCATAAAGCAGGTGTTATGATCATGGCAATAGTGTCACAATCATAAGTAAGCAGCAATTGTGAGTATGGAACAGTTACAGATGAGTAAATCTAGATAACCACTTCATATTCACAATTGCTACTCAATCACAATTGTATGCTTAACTAAGTAGGCAATGTAGAATACTGCCCACGTTATTATTTTCCCTGATATTTTAAGTCTTTGCCCAATGCAATCTTCCATTTAGTGTTCTTTGTGCAAGCACAAGAACTTTCAGTTTCCAATGTCATTGTGTTAAAGATTAATGAAACTACCAAATTTAGAGAACCATAAATCATAAAGTTTACCTCTAAGAGAATGAGGGAACGTCATAATCCTGCTGAATCAGACCAAAGTCCTATAGTCTAGCATTATTTTCCTACAGTGGCCAGTCAGACATCTGCAGGAAACCCATAAGCAGGATATCAGCACAGTAAGGTTTTGTTGCTCGTGCTCCCCAGCAGTTTTTGCAGAAGTATACTGTATCTGATACTGGAAGCAATGTATCTTGACATTTTCTAGCCTTGTACTCCATTAAATCAAAAGATGAGAGCCTTATTTTTTAAAAATTAAATGCCATCTGTCAAATTAATTTCTATATTAAATAGAATTCATCATTGTTCATTCTTATGTACTTCAAAATCAGTTAATATACTTTTTTTTCAACAATATATTTGAAGGCTTGGAATAGTCCTGTGTAGAAATTCACCTTCAGTATCAATCCTTGACAGCTGAGAAATTATAACTCCCATTTACTCATTTCTGTTTCATTCCCGATTTCCTGGTTACCTACAAGGGAGGGGGAACTTAAACAGCTCACAGGTGATGCTGGATTTCCAGTTATTCTATATTCATCACATAGAACAGAGCTTTGTTTATATGCCTGAAAGACATTTCAAAACAACTTTCTACTGCATCAATATGTGGGATTTAGGATGGAAAGAATGTACATCCATCTGGAACATGCCACAGGTTGCTTCCCAAGGCTTCTATCAGAGTCCCCTTCAAACCTTCCATACCTCCCCCTCACCCACCACCAACAATTTATCTTTTTGCTGCAGAATGCAGCATACTATGCATACATACTATGCAGCATACATGCATACTATGTAGCTATGGGCTCTTCTGTCCCACTTTTGCTCCTGAATTGTGTAAGATCTGTGAGGGACACTCCCCCCCCCCAAAAAAACCAGGGAGTTCACAGAAGTGAGTCAAAACTGGTCACCTACCGTTTCAGTGTATAAGGTCTACAGATATTGTATAGTTTGGGAGTGCGACAGAATACACCATCACACCCCAAAGAGCAGATATAGCAGAAGTATAGCCTCAAGTCTCCATATTTTAACCCCTGAATCCCCATGGTGACCCCCAAAGCCCACCATCATCACCTAAAAATAAGTTGTACCAATTTGGGGGTAACTGCCTCACAAAAGTCAAAATGACCCCAAACCACCCAGAAATGTTTATGTCAACTACCCAACTAGAACCCCCCTAACCCATTCCACCATCACCCCCCAAAAATGGCTGAAACTTTGCCAAAATTGTGCCCAGGAGTTAGATGACATCACTTTTGGTATGCAAGAATACAATGATGCAACCTGGGAGGTCTGAAAAAATATCCCCTTTTCACTTGATCACTTTGCCTTAGAGTCTGATTTGCCATAGAGAGTGTTTGGGAACAATTTTTTCCCAAGCCGTGGGAATACAGTGGGATTGGGAGGGTGGATGAGTCCATCCCTGATCCTCAGGGTATATGGGGCCACCATTACTTGGGAACTTGTCCACCTCAGATCTAGACTAAAGTTCACTATTGCTGTTTCCTCTCAGATTCCATCTACCTGATAAGAATGATCTGGAACTTCTCCCATCAATATTCATGGTGGTTTGATGAGAAATAAATAGCTCATTGCTATATTCTAGGAGCCCCTATATGGTGCCCATGGCTACCACAGTGTCCACAGTAATTTTTGCCAGTGCCTACCAGGATTATGCAGTTGTGCTTTTTAATTTTTTTAAAATCAAACACAACTGGTAGGTACAGTTGCAATGCTTTTAAAATTGACTCATTATATACCTTAAACATGGCTCCTCAACACAGTATTGGAAAATAAAAATGGCAGATGACTGTGGCACAACTTTTCTATTTTGAAGTGGGTCCACTTATCAAAAGTGAGGGGACAAGGAGACTCCTGGGTGACTAGAGGTGGTAGTGAGGGGTGAATGGGGTGTGTGAGAGAATTATATTTCATTGTTTGGCTGTAGCATCTGTTTTGCCTGGATGCATGTGGGTGTGCATTTCTCTCAGCTTTGCCAGTTGTCTTTGTGAAATGGGTGTTTCTTCACATAGTACATAGCATTATACCATGTAATTCTTTTCCACTAGTCATAGTGACATATACCGGTGCTACTAAAAGTGAGGGCCGTGAACCAGTGCAAGTTCCTGGGCCATTTGGCTACTGGTCCCTGTCAAGTTTCCAGCAAAGAAATTATCAATTGTACTCAGTGGGCACAAATACAATGCCAGCCCCTGGCACATTGGAAAAAAATAAATGCCAGTCCCAACTGAGATATAGTGAGAAGGACTGATGTATACCACCTCTGGCACAGCAGGGTGCTATTGCACTCATGTTCTACTTGTGAGCTTTCTATGGGCATCTGTGGCCACTGTGGGAACAGAATGCATCACTAAATGGGTCTTGGATCTTATCCAACACAGCTATTCTAGATTTACAAACTGCAAATCTCGAGCTAGCTAATAAGTCTGCTTAGCAGTAATCACATACCATTACATCCAAAGATGAACAAAAGATACAGCCTGTTAAAGGTGTGCATGTAAGCAACAGAAAACTCACATTTGAGGTGGGCTGAACAAGGGTACAGCTACCCAGTAATACATCACTACTTTGCATATGTGAAGGCAGTGTGATAATCAAGCTCTCTCAATTTTTGCTGAAGGTTGGCATATTTCAAGTGAATCATCAGTCTACTTTTGGAACCGGAATACAGACCAGCTGGCTTCTGGTCTCTCACTAGTGCTACTATTAAAAAAAAAATTAATTTTTAAGCTGTTTAGAACACTTTGTTCTCAGGGAAGCATGAATGAGGAGGATTAAATTATATCTGTATTATACTCTTCTTAGTGATGTGGTAATTATATTGTCAGTCATTTTGCTGTGTTATTCATTGCACTTAGCTGCACAGAGAGTGGAAGAAATTATTTTCCTTTCCTTTCTTCTACAACAAGAAGTTATTTCAAGCTTCTAAAATACACCATTGAAGCCTATGGTCTTACTAGTGGAGAAAGGTAAGTTAAGATTTTGAATATGAAGAGTTTCCTACAGTGTCCAAGCAGGAGTGGTGCCTCACCCCACCATTTCAAGGTGAACCCCCCTTCCACTCAGACTATGGCCTTGCTACTGCTTGACTGTCAATGGAGCATCTTCAATAAATAAGGTTATCTTAAGTATTTTGCAAAATTTTTTGATTCTGACATATCAGAAACATTCATTTTTCATATAAATTTATCATAATTCTTAAGTAAATTGTAAACAAAGTATTTATAGAAATCAGAGCCATTTTGAATACATTTGATGGAGAGGAATCTCATTTTTTTACTTGCTCTATGGATAACTCTTACTCTTTAAAATGACTGTATTCACTTTCCTTGAAGCAATACTCCACATAGGTTCAGCATTTCTAACCATGGCAACATAATCTGCAAAGAAATACGAAAGAGGAGTGCTGGTATTGTTAAAACTGCCATATTCACAACCTACAGAAACAGCCAAAGCATTATTTTCAGTAGTTGCCACAAACGCCACATCTGAAGCTGCATCAGAAATATAACATCTAAAGTCCAGCAGTTCCTAAAAATGATGGCTGGAATCCTGTTAGGCAGTTACAAATATGTAGCCTACAATTACACACTTGTGACAGTTTCATATTCACATTCCCTACTTACCCTAGAATACATAAAAACCAGGAAAGTTCCCCAATCCCCACTTACCAGAAAGCAGCAACTCTGATCAACGAGGGACTCTTCCCCTGTTGATTAGGAAACAGCTGGCTAATGGTCAACCCATCCCCTCCTGTGAACAATCTCCAGCATGAGGAGAATTGTAACGGGGTCTCGCTTCTGCTTGTTGCACCAGAGACTGCTAATGGGGAGGGTGACATCAATTAGCTGTTTACTGATTGACAGAGAACCAATCCCAATCAATCACAGTAGCTACTCCCCAGTAAATGGGAACGGGGGGTCAAGACAGGATTCACTTCATAGCACTGTAATTGCAGTACTTATGCATTCATAACTCACCAACAGAATACTGGCCAATGTGCAGAAAATTCTAGTCACATTTACACTACCAAGTGTTATCTTACCCAAATAAAAACATCACTGAAACAAGAAGAAATGAACATGTTAATCTGTGACCCAATGCTCCGAGTTCTGGGCTTACTAGAGAAACAAATCATTAATAGCGCTAATAAGTGCATATTAAAACAGATACAGAAAGCAATGATATCATATTCTGCCCAAAAAAACCCCCCTTCTCTTTAAATGTCAAATAAATATTTTGGAAAATATTCACTGATATAGGAATAGATTATAATTAATCCATGAAAGAATGCACAGATAGCACCATCAACATTCATGGCATTTTATGATGCATAAGAGGACCGGTTGCTCCCACATGAAGCTTAGAGACTAAAATTAAATAGGGAAATAGAGGAAGGAGGAAGGGAGGGGCAGGGAAGTGGGGAACATACTATTATTTCCCCTTTTTTTTAAAGACTTGAAAAGAACTAGCAACCTAAGAGTTTAGACAGATAATACAAAATTGTGGTTTTCCTGTGGAGAGTCTGCATTACAAGACCATAATTTTAAGTGTTCTGTAGAGATACTGAAGCAAAATGAAAATCTAGAAGGATGCATTCCTTAAAGGACATTCACAGTCAAGTTAGGCTTGGGGAAAACAAAGGTGCTAGCCTTGGTCCTGAAATGGTTCATTCGTAATGTAATAAATCCCAGTGAAATCAGTTGTACAAGTAACTTTCAAAGATGTGTATCTATTCCCATTGGCTGGAGAAAGTCCAATAAATATATCCATGGGAGTGATAATTAAATTGCATTTTTCTAATTACAGACTTCTCTTTAAATCCAGAAGCATTTAGCTATTAATTCTACAGGATCTATACACATACCTTTCAAAGAGAATCACTTGGCAATTTGCAGTAGTCTTCCCTAGAATCAATATAATCTTCTCTTTAGGCTATCTCACTTTTAAGTGCTGTTCCATTTCAAGAGAGGCTTCAGATGTCTACATATCACTCTCTAAACATGATTTCTCTGTAGGCTGTCAACCTTTGGAAAAATCAGCTTCCACAAACAGAGGGCCTTTCTGTGCTACACTGTTATAGTGCAATTATTCCACTTTCAACATCCTATGGAATCCTGAATTCTCAGCCAGAGAACTCAGTAAACTACAAGCCCCAGAATTCCACAGGACGTTGAAAGTGGAATAATAGCACTATAAACAGTGTGGTGCAGAAAGGCCCAGAGTGCAACTGATAATACAAGACAGCCGTAGAAACTACTGTGAGAAAAATCCTTCAGATATCAAGTTGGAAGAATGAAAAAGAACAGATGCTAAGGTGGTCCAACAGTTACTTGTCGCTGCAGCTACTCTTTTTTGTGCAAGGACAATACATAAGGACATTTTACATAAGAATAGTTAGAAGCCCAAAGGCCTATTCCCCCAACATGCTGTTCACAAAGTAGCAAATCAGTTACCTATCAGAAGTCTATAACAGGACATGAATGCAATAGTCCACTCTTGCTGATGTCTTCAGCAATTAGTATTGAAAGGCATACTGCTTCTGATACTAAAAGGAATGTACTAATCATGGCTACTAGTCAGATAGGTCCCTCAGTTCCTCTGATGTCATCGAAAGCGGAACGTATATTGTTGAGCAGTTAATTCCATGATTTAACTATGCACTGTATGAAAAAGTACTTCCCTATATGTCCAACTTTCAGCTTCAGGGTCCAGTTTTATGAGAGAGGAAGAGAAGGTCTCTTATGTTATCCACATGATTTATAACTGCATATACTTCTCATTATTCTTTTGTTTTGTTTTGTTTTTTGTTAAGCTAAACAGCCCAAAACATTTTAAATCTTTCCTTATAGGATCTTGCTGTCAGTCCTTTGATAATTCTGTCTGCCCTTTCCCCAGCTATTTGAAGAGACCATCTTAGATTGCATCCTTAATTCTATGCTTCTGACAGCACTGATCTAGTATAAAAGGTTTGCAATGGATAAGGGAAATCCAGATGAAGAATTCATTGTGTTATTGTTGGAAAAATGACCAAAGTCTTTTTGCATCATAAAAGGTTAACAAAATAAACTTGGCATATGCTTCTCTGGATTAGATTCCAGCTTAGCTAAAGGAATCAATCAAAATGTGGCTGTGTACATATACTATGAATACAGAGAGATGATTTATTTTATTTTACAAAGTGAGGCCAAAACGGCAAGGAATATATAAAATAATAGTAGGTATGTAACATTAATATACAGAACACAAGCAAATGTAAGATCAAGTCACAGTAAGTGTGATTCATTCCCATCTAGATGCCACTGGTGATTAAAAGGCATATCAATATGAATAAACTGATCTACAGAGAGAACAAGGACTGATTGCTTTCTGTAGAGAAATGCCTGCTCCCAGTTTTCCTCTAACACAGATTTCATGTGTAATATTTGCTAAGGAATCCCAACCCATCAGCTTCCTGTTGGGGGCTTTCTTTGAAACTTTATTTGAATCATAGTGACTAAATTCTGCTACACATGAGATATGTATAGGGCAGAAGGCACTGTTAGAACATCATTGCAGTTATAACATTAGATGTCCAGGTGATATGTATAGGGAAGAAGGCATTGTTGGAACATGATTGCACGTATAACATTAGAAGATGTTCAAGTGAAAAAGTTTTTCACATTTTTCAGTCCCAGATTAGACACAGAGGAAGAGTTCACACACTCAATCATATTGGTAGCAGACCCACTTTTGCCTCTCTGTAAATACATACACTGGAACTGGTGGCCATTCCATTGTTATATTTCTGGTCCTGGCAAAACAGGTCTATAGGTCTGATCTGCAAAGGGTGAATTTGAATTTTCTGCTGCTTGAAGAACTGACAGCATAATATAGTGTTTTATACTAGACAATTTCCTTTAGAATTCTGGATCTACATTATAAGCAGAGACTGCTCTGCATATGTTATTCCATTCATCAGTTCAACAGCTTATGTTCCTTCAGATAAAGGAAATTATTGTTCTTTCTTTGCTGTTCAGAGAGATGGTTTATTCAATACAGATGTAAAAACAGCTTCGGAATTAAATGTTGAGCATATGCTCCTACATGGATTTAAAACTCAGGCCTTTCAGCACAGATGGCAATCTTTACAGCAGTGACACACATGCCGTTTTTTATCTTTAACTAAAAAACACAAGAGGACAGTAGCATCTCTTCTTATCATAGACTAAAGGGATCCACCCAGTGCCGTTATGTCAAATATGTTCTTCTTTCATAATATTTATTACCAGTCCACATAACTCAAACTTATCAAGTAAAGGCAAACGCATAGATAAAACCTTGAAAGACCAAAACCATCCATGATGATGTGCTAATAGTAATATTAATAATGATAATTCCTTCCTTAATTATTTTGACCTTAAGTTTCCATTGATTACTTTGTGGGCTAAAATATAAAACACATCTAAAACTGAACACATTGTTACATTTAGGGGATTTAAATACTAGGAATAGATTGTCTAGGAAAAAATATTATTTTAAGCAGATAATACTGTCAAAACATCCTAGAATAATCCATGCAAGCAATTCTAGTTATCTGAAAGGAAATATTTACAACAAGCAGTTAAAACATTAATACAAGCATACATTTCACTCCTGCGCTCAAAGACAAGTGTTTCAGCTTATTCTGCAAATGCATACATTTGTTAAATCAACATTGCTGAAGTAGCAGTGAAACAGAACAAATACATTTCAGGCTGACTGTTCTATCTTGCTGGTTTCAGTTTTTCAGAAGATATCTTTAATGTATCCAACACAACAGTGAAGACTAAGCCACCAAGAGTTGATGTTCCATATATAAAGGTGCTTTAGTTGTAAATATTGCCACAGTTCACCCATAATTAATAAACACACTGCACTAAATAAATATTGAAAAGGGCAGCAGTTCTTAGTTCAGACCAATAAACTGATCTAAAGACAGATCTGACAATCCAACAATTTCTTCCATAAAAAGAGTTGTCTTCAAATTAAGATTGTTCCACAGAACTAGCTTAGCTTGACTTATGGGTCAAACTGTAACTGACAAGATATGCACTCAAGCCATCCAGCAAAAGTTGTACTGGACACTGTACCTTTCCTCCTCAACTGAATGGAACCTAAGGCAGTCCAACATAAAGATGTTCCAAGTTAGTTGATTCCAACTGGTTGGAATGTATTTGAAAACACTAAATTTGATGTTAATGAAGTTAGAATTGAGCGGAAAAAAGATATAGATTGCTCTGTACAAATTAACCAAGGGAAAACTGTTCTAGCTTCGATATATAAAAACGTCTTTAAACACTGAACTATATTTATGCCAGAAAACTGGAGTTTCAAGTGCATTGGACATCATTACATCTTTTTAAAGAGAAATAGACTACTTTACCTGCATTACACCACCAACATTTTAGTTAATGTTTCCTTGTGGCACATGAGAGGGCATGTTCAGTGATTGCCCATTTTTTATTGGGTGTGCCACAAAATAGCAATTTTGTATTAGAAAAATCTTCCAGATTTCTAGATGCACATGTTCCTTTAAATTACATTCCTGTGATGTGGAATTTAACTCCAGGTCAGTCCTGTTAGATCCTTCATGCTTTTACTGTTAGAGACAGATAAACATTTCTCATCTATTATTCTGTGGTCAGAAAAATCTTACTGCTTTAAATATGCTGTTCTTGTGCACCTTCAGGTCATTTCCAACCTATGGTGACTCACAGGAATCATCATGTTTTTTTCTTGGTAAGGTTTCCTCAGAAGAGGTTTGCCATTGCCTTCCTCTGAGGCTGAGAGAGTGTGAACTGCCTCTTGTCACCCACTTGGTTTCCTTAGAGGGGATTCAAATCCTCCTTTCTCAGAATCCTACTCCAACATTCAAATCACTATACCACACTGGTTCTCTGCTTTAAATATGCATGAACCTATATTTTATAGACATCAGTTTCAAAAAAATGTATATTTGGAAGTATGGTTGGCTTATATTCACTTACATGCCTAGTCATTGTTCATATCCTACATACCTCCTTTTCTCTTTTTCTTTCAGGAAAAAGAAGAAAGCTAATTGTTCTACCTAACATCATAAAGATGTCACACTGGGAAACTCCTTGTATGGTCACCACTCTCTGTTTCTTCCAAAGTACCCCCTAGATTTTTCATCAAGCTGAACTCATTCCATTGTTTAAAGAGGTCTCTATCAAACACTTAAGCCTCAGTAGTATTGAACTACTGGTATCACCACTGTATTATGTGTATGTTTTGGCCTTTGAGAGCCAGCGTGGTATAGCAGTTTGAGCCTTAGACTATGAGGGTTCGATTGCCTGCTCAGCCATGGAAACCCACTGAGTGACCTTTGGCACATCATACACTCTCAGCTCCAGAAATCCCTGTGACTGGTTCACTTTAGGGTTACTATAAGTCAGAAATGACTTGAAGGCACACAACGACACAACATGTGCCTTCAAGGTCTACTGGTTATCTCATGAGTTTCATAGAGCTTTCTTAGGCAAGGAATACTTTTTTTCCAGTTCCTTTCTCTGAAATATAGCCTATAGCAGCTGGTATTTGTTGGCAGTCTCCCACCAAGTATTAACCAAAGCTGACCCTGCTTCACTTCCAAGATCAGACAGGATATGGTATCTTTAGATATTTAGGCCCCCTATTATACCAGAACAGCTTTTTAAGAATGAAAGACCCAACCTTCTTTCAGAAATGAAACAGCCACTTTAATAGGAGGCTACCAAAGAGACAGACAGGCTACCATTTTCAACTGATTAAACTAGGAAGCATGATCTTGCACAGTTCCTAATTCTTAAAATAGAACCTGTAGAAAAAGTTCAAATCACATTGTGCTCAGAATAACTTAACTGAATAGCACATGAAACAATAGCTTTCAAAGATATTTGCTCCCATTAAATCTTTATTACATCAGCTGCCCCAAAGTTTCTCCCATTATTTATCAAGACATAAATATAGCAGCTGAATTAAGTCAATATGCAAGAGATTGCTTTAGCCAGTAATGATGCTGTCCCCACTGGCAACCTTGATAAACCATCCGGAAGTGTACACCGCCCACACACCTTACATAATCCAGGCAAGAAGGGGTCATAGAAGAGCAGTAACATTTCCAAAAGAGTGTGTGTGTTGTGCATTCATCTTCTTGGCTGTTCAATAAAGAAACAGTATTAACAATGTGGGTGGTATGTGACGAAAGGAGGAAACAAGGATAGCAAGGCAGAGTAAGACGGCATAAGTGTCCTTGGATGTTTCATTCATAGGGACCTATTTGTTACATTGTTTACATCTATACCTTATTCAGCTAGCAAGCTCAGAGTCGTGGTAACATGGTATGCCTGTGTTCCAACTATTTTTATTCATAACAATGATTCAACCATTAAACCTGAATTAAGGTTTAGATTTGCATGCCACAGACCAGTGGCCTTGCAAAGTTCAAGCTTTCTATGGATAAATATACATCTTTCTTGTTCTCATTGTCAGACTTCTCTAAAATGGCTGACATTAAAGAACTGCTTGCTCCTTATGAAGTGACAGGAGAGTACTGCTTGTGTTCTGAGAAAACTTAATGTGTAGACTGCACAAGGTGAGAAAATGGCAATCCTGCTTTGAGTTCTGCTTTGAGATACAGGCTCTGATTCTATGCATATGTTCTTGGGATAAGCCCCGTTGAATACTATGGGACATATTTCTAAAGGAACACACAGAGGAACAGACCATATGAGTGCCTTCCTACAAATATAAGAAGCTGCTGAAGGCTGGTCTGAAAGAGAACACATCACTTCTCTCCTCCTTTGAATAAGACCCCGTGGTGTTGGAAGAACAAGCGCAAATAATTCAAGCATCAAGGTCTGAATTTAGCAGCTATTAGTCAGTCTATTGATCTATACAGCCTGGTATTGATCACTTTGACTGGCTGCTGCAGTGCCCCCCTCCCAGCCCTGCTGTCTTTAACTAGAGATGCTAAGGATTGAAATGGAAACCTTACACATGCAGAGCATGTGCTGCTTCATCGTTGAGACATGCAGTTTTTATCTTCTACATCTGTAAAAATGCAAATTAGGAGACAGTCTGGCATACAGACTGAAGCAACAAGAGACCCCAGAATATGACTCAACACAACACCACTGCTCCTCAGTCTTCAAATTCAACACAACCAACTGTGTTCTTAATAGCTCTATATGGACTAATACTCCTGCTTACTGTGTCATACTGTGTTTAGCTCATTTCCTCACACATCTCCTTCCTTCTTTGCATTCCCTCTCCTAAGACTGTTCATTTCATGAAAAAGCACTCACCTGGTATAAAATATGAGTGGTTAGTTCAGTTTACGAAACCAGTATAAGTCCAAGAAAGCACACATGGAACTAGGCTTACAACAAGTCAGACTCCTGACTTCCCAGAAGGAGTTTTATAGAGTCACAGAGTTGGAAGAGACCACAGGGACCATCCAGTCCAACCCCCTGCCGTGCAGGGACACACATCAAAGCACTCCCAACAGATGGCCATCCAGCCTCTGCTTAAAAACCTTCATGGAAGGAGACTCCACCCCACTCCAAGGCAGCATATTCCACTGCCAAACAGCTCTGACCGTCAGGAAGTTCTTCCTGAGGTCTAAGTGGAATGTCTTTTCCTGCAGTTTTAATCCATTGCTCCTTGTCCTAATCTCTGGAGCAGCAGAAAACAAGTCTGCTCCTTCCTCGACATGACATCTCTTCAAATATTTAAACATGACTATCATGTCCCCTCTTAACTTTCTCTTCTGCAGACTAAACACACCCAGCTCCTTAAAACACTCCCCATAGGGCGTAGCTCCTCATAGGGCATGGTCGCCCTCCTCTGGACACACTCTGGCTTGTCAATATCCTTCTTGAAATGAGGTACCTACAACTGGACACAGTATTCCAGATAAGGTCTAACCAAAGCAGCATAGAGCAGTACTATTACTTCCCTTGATAAAGACACCATACTCCTATTGATGCAACCAAGAATCGCGTTGGCTTTTTTGTCTGCCACATCACATTGACTCATGTTCAGCTTGTGCTCTACCAAGACTCCTAGATTCCTTTCACATGTATTATTACTCAGCCACATGTTCCCCATCTTATATTTGTGCATTCCATTTTTTCTGCCTAAGTGTAGGATCTTACATTTCTCTATGTTGAAATTCATTTTGTTAGCTTTGGCCCAGCTCTCCAATCTGTCAAGGTCATTTTGAATTTTGATCCTGTCCTCTGGCGTATTAGCACCCGCCCCCCCATTTGGTGTCATCTGCAAATTTGATCAGCATGCCCTCTATTCCTTCAACCAAGTCACTGATGAAGATGTTGAACAGCACTGGCCCAGGATAGAACCCTGTGGCCCAGGATAGAACCCTATTAGTCACTTATTTCTAGGAAGAAGAGAAGCCATTGGTGAACACCCTTTGGGTTTGGTCAGTCAACCAATTACAGATCCACCTAACAGTAGTCCTGTCCAAGAATGTCATGGGGAACTTTGTCAAAGGCTTTACTGAAATTAAGATGTGCTATGTCCACAGCATTCCCTTCATCTGTCAAGCTTGTAACTCTATCATAAAAAGAGATAAGATTAGTCTGGCATGACTTGTTTTTGAGAAACCCATGTTGACTTTTAGTGATCATAGCATTGCTTTCTATGTAATTACAAACTGACTATTTAATGATCTGCTCTAGGATCTTTCCTGGTATTGATGTCAGGCTGACTGGGCGATAATTATTTGGGTCGTCTTTTTTCCCTTTTGAAGATGTGGACAATATTTGCCCTCCTCCAGTCTACTGGGCCTCTCCTGTTCTCCAAGAGTTTTCAAAGATTATTGCCAGTGGTTCTGAAATTACTTCTGCCAGTTCTTTTAATATCCTTGGATGTAATTCATCTGGTCCTGGAGACTTGAATTCATCTAGTGTAGCCAGGTATTCTGGAACTACTTCTCTATCTATTCTGTGCTGCATTTTCCCCACTTCCCCACCCCCTAGGTTGAGTACTTCTTTCCTTTTGGGAGAAAACTGAGGCAAAGAAGGTATTGAGTAGTTCTGCCTTTTCTCTTCCCCCTGCTAGTACTTGGTCATCTTCCCCATACAGCGACTCTATCATTTCCTTGTTTTTCCTTTTGCTGTGGACATATCTTTAAAAAGCCCTTTTTATTGTTTTTAATGTCTCTGGCAAGCCTGAGTTCATTCTGCACTTTCACTTTTGTGACCTTCTCCCTACATATCCTGGCTATTTGCTTGAACTTCTCTTTGGTGGTTTCACCATTCTTCCATTTCTTGTGCATGTTTCTTTTAACACTTAGCTGAACTGAGAGTTCTTTCATCAACCATTCTGGCTTCTTTAGACACCTGCCATTTTTCCTCCTTATTGGGACAGTTTTAAATTGTGCCTTCAGTATCTCACTTTTAAGAAACTCCCATCCCTCATGAACTTTCTCTTTCAGTATTCTTGACCATGGATTTTCAGCAAGTAACTCCCTAAGTTTACAGAAATCAGCTTTTTTAATGTCTAGAATGTGTGTCTGGCTACACTTCCCACTGAATGACAAATTCCAAAAGAGCATGGTCACTCCACCCTAAGGATCCCACCACCTCCACCTCATCAACAAGGTCATCCTTGTTGGTCAGAATGAGATCAAAAATAGTTGATCTCCTTGTTGTCTCTTCCACCTTCATGACCACGAAATTGTCTGCAAGGCAAGCAAGCAACCTGCTGGACCTTGAAGTCTTGGCAGAGTTTGACTGCCAACATATAAGAGAATAGTTGAAATCTGCCATTACTACTGCAATTCTCCTTTTTGAATGTGTGGTCATCTGCTTCAGGAAGGTATCATCCAAATCATCAGGCTGACTTGGAGGTTTGCAGCAGACCCCCCCAATAGCATCCCTATTGTTTCTCGCTCCCTTAATTCTTACCCAGATGCTCTTGACCTGACTTTCTGGATTTAAGTCATGGATCTCTTCACAGGTGAAAACATCCTTGACATATACGGCTACTCCTCCTGCTTTCTTGTTTGGTCTATTTCTACAAAACAGGTTATACTCACACACACACACACACTCTAATCTACATTCCAATCATGAGGCTCATCCCACCAGGTTTCAGTGATGCCTATTATATTTATTTTGTTGCATTAAGAGTTCCAGTTCATCTTGTTTATTTCCCATGCTTTGTGCATTATTGTTGAGACATTTAAGACCATGTGCCCTTCCCATGAGCCCTTTACTAAAGTTACTTTTCCTCCCACTGTTGGTCTCTAGTACCACTTGGCCTGCTTTATCCATAACATTTGTGCTTTTTTGCCCAGCACTTGCTGAATTCCTGCCCTGAATAATACTGTCCCCCTCCCCACCCGAACTTAGTTTAAAGCCCCTCTGATGAGATTTGCAAGACTATTAGCAAAACCATTCCTGCCAACAGCTGTGAGGTGCATCCCATCTATTGCCAGAAGACCATCTCCCTGAAAATGTAGACTGTGGTCCAAAAACCCAAATTGTTCCCAGCAGGACCATCTTCAGTTTCAGTTTATCTTCAGCTTCTCTGCACTACAAACTGCGTAGTGGGGAAAAAATGTACTGTAGAAAGATATTTTTCTTTATTAATAGAGACTATCCACAAAACAGTTGTTGGATGATAAAACAAATATCCAGGCAAGGGGATGTAGCCTCATAATTATCTAAATGTTTGGCATTACTTTACAGGGGATTTACAGATGATGTTTTTTAAGTTTATCAACAACAACAACAACAACAACAACAAAAATCCACATGTTGCAATCCACTAAAACCTTTTATGTAGTGACTCCAAGGCCACATTTGGTGGCTGCGAATTGCCCATAAATAACCCAAATAAGCCTAACAATGTTGAATTTGGAGGGGATGTGAGATTTGGGGGTTGTAATTAAAGAATCATCATGATGTAGTGGTTTCAGCGCTTGACTACAACCTGGCAGCTAGGGTTCAATTCCTCACTCAGCCATGGAAAACCACTGGGTGACCTTGGGCACACCCCAGAAAACCCTGTGATGAGTTCTCCTTAGAGTCACCATAAGCTTGAAGGCAAACAAGAAGAAGAATTCATGCATTTGGCTGAAACAGTGGGTCTCAGAAGTTAAAATCTCATTCCACTGGTTTTTGAATATTGCATTTCAATGTTCTTTAACTTGATTACTTACAATTGCCTCTTCTCTCACAGTTATGTTTGTAGATATACGTATAAATTAGGAATAACTTTATTGCATTTGATGGACTATACTATACTCCTCAAAAGCTAATGTTGTAATAGATATAAATGTAATATTTATATTTGTAATTGAATGTACAATAAATGTGTCATTCTTTAAAGTTCCACACAACTCTGTGTTCTTTTTTCTGCCATAAACTAACATAACTACCCCACTAGAAACTTTTTTATCTGAAAAGCAACTTACTCCACTGACAGGGCTAAAATAATGTCCTAGATTTATGTGTTTGCAATGCTCAGCTTTTCTGATGAGATTAGGTTATTTACAATGGTTAAAAAGGATAGCACTTAGCTCCCAAAATCATCTCTCCAAATGAAAGAAATGAATATTAAAGAGGCAAATACAGTTCTGTGTAAACAAGCGTAGGGTGGTAGACATTTGTGTTTAAAAAATCTGGCTTTAAATATTTTATGATGGAAGAAGAACTAGTGGCATCTAGCCAGAAAAGAGATCTTAAGATAGTTCAATGAAAACGTTGGCAACGTGTGCAACAGCTATGAAAAGAACTGATAATAAAATTGCCAACATCATTATTCCTTAATATGAAACTATGATATAACCCCTTTTGGAATACTGTGTAGAGTTCTCGACCTCAAAAAAGGATATTGTAGATGTAGAAAAAGAGCAAGAAAATGATCATAAAACTAGATCCATAGGTCTATGAGGAAAAGTTATAAAACGTGGAGATTCCAAAGAGAGAGTCATGTTAACCACACCTTTAAGACTGATCTGTATTAGCACAAGTTTTGACAAATGTTAATACACTTTCAGATGTATTGATGGAAAACAATATTAGACCACTAAAATGTCATCAGCTTTTGAGTCCTTCACTTCAGAACTCTTAATCAAGCTAGGACTTACAAAAATTGATAGGTATAAGAGAAACAGCAAAGGCCAAAGGATATGACTAGATATTATAGCCACTGCACTTTGAGAGTTTTAACTTAGAAAAAAAGGCAAGTGAGAAAGAACATGAACAATGTGTGTAACACTGCGCATGATGCAAAGAAGTTGCATAGAATTTCCCCCTTCATAATACTGGGAGCATGAGATCACCCAATAAAATGGTGTTTTAGATAGAAGATACCACACAGTTAAAACTATCAAATTCTGTAAGATACATTAATAGCCACTGACTTTAATCAATGGCATTGATCAACAAACTCTTTGATTTTCTCTTGTTTTCCCCCTGACTCCCTCGCTTTGTTACATCATTACAACACACATCTAAGTGAACCATCCCCGTTTCTATAGTGCCAGCATATTGCACTTGATCCTATATATTTTATTCAATCATGCTGAAATATAATCCCACCCACAGATTATTTTCAGGTTATTTTCTCTTGATCCAACATTTATAGTTATTCTACTGATCTCTCAAACATGTTTTCCACAGTAGTGTGCTGATGTTAAATGATATCCCCAAACCCTCTCTCACTTCTCCTTAAAACTCACATCCATTCCTATTTGTCATATAGGAATGCTAAATTTTCACAATAGATTCTTTTTGCTATTATTATTCTTCCAACACTGGATAATTTTGGTCAAATATATCTGAGATACTACTCTGTCTTTGTACGCAACTTTGAATTTGTAAACATTGTTAGAACAGATTAATGTTATGATTTATGATATGGTCTGGTATTACCTCCATTTATACTTCTTCATGTGATGGAATGTTACCCATGCTGTAATAACATTTACATGTATAATTTACATTGTTCACACTAACCAAGATGTGTTTTATTGTCTCACTTCTGGTAGATCCTGTGTCTATGTCACCGGTGCTATAGGAGATATTGAGCATAGAATGCTGTTGCTATTTTTATCCCGTGCACATAAAATGGCACTTTTTGACTCATTCTTCTTCATAGGGTGTTATCATGGATTTTTTCTTGACACAGTACTGCCTTTAACACTAAATCCAAATCTGGCTGTTCAGATTTCCAATTATGCATGTTCCCCTCTGGCTTTGTCCCTTCTCCTAAACCCAACAATACTCTTGCTGTACAGTAATATTCATTTATAAGGGAACTGCAAATCTTCCTTCTTTCCTTAATGCTCATAACACCTGGGGTTTGTTCTCATTTTTGTAAATTTAAATGAAATTTCAAATGTATTTTTGAATATTGTCCATTGTTTTATTAAGGGAAAAGACCTAAAGTAAGAAATAAAAAAATATTTTTAGGCAAAACTGACATCTTAATTGTTACTGTGTACCCCAATCAAGTCATTTAAATATCTGCCCATTTTAAAAATAGATGGTCTGTTTCATCTAACAATTTCTGACTCTGTCTTCTGACTAATGGACTACATGGTCTGATACCTGAATGCTAAACATCTGTGTCAGAGGGTTTCCAATTAGATCCTGTAATCTCAATTAGTGGTTAAGATCCTGTAGCACATTTATGGACCACAATGCTCTACAAACATACTTCCAGAAGGCTTCTTTCACTCTCTGCCTTGTGGGGCAGTTTCCCAGTGTCAATGCACATCTGCACAGCCATTAAGTAGTGAGAGGAGGACAAGGACCTGGATAGTATCCAACGGATGATTTAGGAGGACACTGTCTACTTTTTTCCTTCAACTGCAGAACAGCAGCCAGATGCTACCTGGATTCTCCCCACCTGCCCCAAGACATTGAATGGCTATGGGGACATGCACCAGTGCTAAAAAGCTGCCCTGCACAAGGAGAGGCCTTGCACAAGAAGTTACTTAATACCTAATTCTGTAATGTCACAGAAGTTAGATATAGTGACATAACCTCTGCTTAGGCCATCAGAATGTCTCCTACAGGATTCTGCCAGTGTCTTAGTAGTTCAGGGACTACAGAGTCCTCAACCAGATCACCCTCCACAACTGCTACCCCTTGCTCTTGATCCCAGAGATGCAGGGGGGCTATATCCTTATTTGGATCCAGGCTGGAGATGAGTGAAAGACTGCCTTCCAGATTTGGTATGGGCGCTATGAATACACAGTGATGATGCCCTTTGGACTCTGTAATGCCCCCACAATCTTCCAGCTCTTGGTCAATGATGTCTTCCAGGACTATTTAGACTGCTTTGTTATCATTTATCTAGATGACTTTCTAATTTACTCTCTGAACCAGAATGCTCATGACATCCATATCAGAGCTGTCCTCTAGCACCTACTAGATCATCAGCTGTACACCAAACTAGGAAAATGTTCTTTCAACCTCCCAGCAGTGGACTTTCTGAGGTATCATATATTGGCCAAGGAGACAGAGATGGACTCAGCCAAGGCAGAGGCAGTCACCTCCTGGCAATTTCCTTGGAATTGAAAGGAGGTTCAAGTGCTTCCTAGGCTTTGTGAACTTTCACCACCGGTTCATCCCCAACTTAATGACACTAGCCGCTCCCATCACCAACCTTCTGTGGGGAAAAATCCCCATTCTGGTAGTCTCCTGCAGCCCAAAAGGCTTTCCAGCAGCTCAAGGAATGGTTCATGTCAAAGTCCATCCTACAGTACCCAGATCCCCAAACCCCTTTCATGGTGGAGGCAGATGCTTCCAATGTCACTATAGAGACAGTGCTCCTCCAACCTATGTCAATGAGGTCACACCTCCTGCTATGTGGCTTCTACTTCCACCAGCTGACCTCATTGGAGAGAAATTATATTATCTAGGAAAAAGAGTCCTGACCATCAAAACAGTTTTCAAGGTCTTGAGGCATCTGTTGGAAGGAGCTGCCCACTCGGTGGAGGTGTACATGGATCACTGCAAGTTGGAATATTTGGAGATGACTTGGAAACTAACCCAGTGGCAAAAGTGGTAGTCCTCGTTCTTTGCCAGGTTTGATTTCTAGCTGTCCTATGTTCCCTGCTCCCAGAACTGGTAGGCAGATGTTCTCTCCCAGAAACCTGAGTACGCTTCATCACCAGAACAGGAAGCTCTTTCTACCATTCTCTACCCAGAACACTTTGCAGCCATCCATGTACCGACCACTTTGGGAGACCAAATCCATGAGCACCAGCAGCAGGATCTGGTAGTACAGGCTCTTGCCCAGGAGTGAGTGTCCTCCCCTCAGCGGTGGGGCTTGGAGTGAAGGAGGAGCAGGGAGGCAGGCTATGGCATGGGGACATGGCCATGGTGCACAGGAGCATCTCCACAGTGTGTGGGAGCATAGTTATAGCACATGGGGGCGTGGCCACGAGCGCAGACGCCCCAAAAACATTGTCGCCAAGGGCAAACTACTCCAATCGCCCCCCGTCCCTACGTGACTGGCTCCCCTTATGCCCCCCAGAGCGGTCATGTATCATAGGAGATGCCTCTATGTGCCTGTGTGGCCATGTCGGGAAGAGATCTTATGGCTATGCCATGACAGCCAATCTGCAGGGCACTTGGGACTGTACAAAATGTTATACCATCTCACCTGGGATTTTTGGAAGCAGAGTGCTACATCAAAACCTACCGTACCTGTCATCATGCTAAAGACCAGCTGGGTAGACTTACTGGTTTGCTACATCCCTTGCTTACTCCTGCAGGGCCTTGGCAGATAATCTCTACAGATTTTGTGATGGACCTTCCCCAGTCAGCCAACCATACCATGGTGCTAGTGCCAGTAGACTTGTTTTCTAAGATGGTTCATTTCATTCCATGCTCAAGGTGCCCACTGCCATGGATACCACTCGACTATTCATCCAAGAGATCTGATTTCACAGTCTCCCCAAGGGTATAATCTCAGATCAGGGCTTTCGGTTTATAAATTGTCCTCTCTTCTAAACTTGCTTGCTTCGCAAACTACCATGGGTTCTGTACTGTTATTTAAGTTCGGCTCAAAAATTTTTCTCAATTCTTGTTTATGTTGTTGTAATATTCAGAAACCGTGCCATTCCAGTTGATCTCCACAATTACACATCTACTTTGTCCATCTTCAAAAATTAATTTAGGTTGCAATGTTTGGTTTATGTAAAGGACTACATTTCTTTTGTTCTTGTTTGCAAAAACAAATTCTAGGTCCATATTTCTATTTTACAAGAGTCTACAGTCTCCTTTTCTTATATCCATGAGTTAAGGAGCTATCATGGTTAAGAGATTACAATTTGCCCTCCACATTCATGGAGGTTAGGGGTGCAGGATTCCCACAAAAACGGAAGACTTGCAAATACCAAAATATGTATGTTTATCTGTGGGAAAGGGGGCAAGGCATGGTGGAGACAGTGGACACCCAGGATCCAAACTGGGTCAGGGAAAGGAGAGGGAAAGGGGTGGATCAGCACCATGGTAATCGCCTCTTCTCTCACCCATCTCCTTCCTTGGGTGTGGGGTCAGGGTTTTGGGAGAGGGTTGTTGAGAAATCAGCAAATAAGCTGTCCCTAGCTGACCAGGCAGCAGCTGGTGAAGGCAGACCAGAGGCAGGACTTCAAAGCACTGTGCAGTCTCTGAAAAGGAAAGTTCCTCTAAGAAAGAAGAAACTGAAACGGAGAGCCAAGGTTGGAGAAATCGGCAAACATGGAGGGCCAACTGTATCAAACCATGGTTAAAAGATTACATATGCTACTGATGTTTAATAAATTCAAGGCTCACGTCTCTCCGAAACTGGGTATGTTATTTGTTTCAGTGAAGACAATAAAGCAGAAGGGAGGACAGATGATACAATAGTCCTCTCACAATACTGTCAGTGTGCATGTAAAGGAGGATGGGCTGCAGAAAGAGAAAGTCTTCGGTCATTTCCGCACTAGTCTGTTACAGCGTTATTATTCCATCTCCAACATCCTGTGGAATCTTCGGGTTTAGGGGAGATGTGAGCCTAAAATTTACTAAACATCAGTAGACACACATAATCTTTTAACCATGGTACTCTTGATCCAGTTGGTCCTTCGCATTTGCCAGTTTCACCAACTCTAGCCCACCACTTCAATTGCCTCTTTCCTACAGGAACCTCCTCTCTCCTCTCCTAAGGCCCCTCCCTAAACTGCAAACCCCAGGATTCCATAGGAGGTTGAAAGTGGAATATCAGCACTATGACAGGCTAGTGAGAAAATGGCCCTTCTTCTGCTGAACATGAACCTGGAAAGCAGCTTTTAAAAGCTACCAACCTCTGGGTGTTTGTCAAATATAGCAGGCCCGAGGCTAGCACCCACTTTACACGCTTACTTGAAAGTATCGTTCATCGAATTCAGACGAAGGTGTGTAGGCGTCGCCTGCATGTCGCACGTCGATTTTCATCATAAGCCTCGTCTGTGCAGAGTGGTATCTGCTGAGATATTCTGCAGCCCGAAGCGGAACGGCTAAGAGCTTCCTTTCCTCCACCCACAAAAAAGCCGGTCAGCCTATTTTGGCACCTTGAGGCAGAAAAATCTTCTCCACCTCTCTGACAGGAAAAAAAATAAATAAAAATACACTACAACAGATAGACAACAACCGTCATCGCCGAAGCGTCTAGCAACCTGCCTGCCTTTTCACGAAACCCAAATCCACTACCTGAGGGGCTCGCCTCACTTTTGGGAACAACAGCGTCCGCCACCGCCGGCTTCCCGCCTTCCAGGCAACGAGCGCACCTTAGACCGCCCTCCGCCGCGAAGGGGGAACGGAGCGCAGGCGGCGCGCCCTTGGCACCGCGCGTAGTTGGGCGCGGAGGCGGCGCGCCCCGGGAGCGGGAGAAGCGGCAGGGAGCCTCTCCGGCCGTGGACGGTGTTTTTCCTTTCCCCCGCTCTGTCCTCCGCGTCTCCTAAGCTGCTGCCGCGGGAGAAGGACCGAATTCCTCCGGAGCCACCCGCGGGCTGGACGAGGCGCTTCTTCGCCCGGTGGCGTCCCTCAGTAGCAGGTAAGCGGGAGGAGAGCGTCCAGAGCGCCAGGCGGCCTCGGGAATGCCCCCCCCGTCCCGCGTCTCTCTTCTTCTACCCGAGGGCAGAGCAACTTACTCCCTTTCAGCCCCAGAGACGCGGCGGGGTGGTGGCTTTCCGGCATTGTAGCCGGTGCCTCCGGCGGTACCTTTTTTGCTACTCAGGGGTGAGGCGAAGGAACCGACGCGGGTAGCATTTCCCGCCGCCCCTTTGCAAAGCGCACCGGCACGCGCGCTCAGCAGGGGGTCGCCCCGCCTTTGCCCGACTTGCCTCCCTCAGGACGCCCCTCGGTGTCGCCGCCGCCGCCCCCCCACCGCCGCCGGAGTCCGAGCGCGCGCCTCTGTCCAGGGATTAGGGGGTGGGTTTGCCAGGAATCCAGGGGCGCCGTCCTAGGCTCGCTTCTCTGGGGAGGAGCCGTGTGGAACGGAGAGGGGCTGCCTCTCGGGTTAGTTGGACAGAGTTGGGGTGCGGCGACGTGTAGCCCGACGCCCTTTGTTTGCCCTGCCGTGTGCGGGCCCCAGTCGCGCTTGAGAAGCATCGAAAAACACACACGCGTCTGCTCCAGGGCCTTAGCATCGATGGAAAAGGGGTTGTGTCTGAGTCACCTGGGTATTGTGCGTATGTGTGTGTAACTACGGCCATGTCCGCACTAGCCTGTTATAGCGCGATGATTCCACTTTCAACATCCTCTGGAATCCTGGGGTTTGCAGTTTCGGGAGGGGCCGGATGGCCCCTCCCGAAACTGCAAACCCCAGGATTCCAGAGGATGTTGAAAGTGGAATCATCGCGCTATAACAGGCTAGTGCGGACATGGCCCTACGACTTCGTTCACTCTGACATACTAGGAACATAGACTTCGACCAGTTAATAGCATTAAACCCTTTCTGGGGTTCAATGGCGATTTTGTGTGGTAGTGAACCGAGATGACTTATTGGGAGAGTTGGAAGTTTTAATGAGGGTGGGAAGAACTGATTTCTTGGACAAGGTTGTCTTTGAGTGTCCACCCAAGTAACGAAAAAAAACTTAGAGAAATCAGAGTTGGCATTATTATTAGTGTTATTGGGACACTACTACTTCTTACGCTGATGGACATTTCCAGATTTTTCTCAACCTTCACTGTCGCATGATAGTGACCCTTAATTACTGAGAAATAAAATCCGGGAAGTCTTTTGCACCTTTGCCTGGGAGTAAACCCTACTGAAGACAGAAGGGCATATTTCTGAGTAAAACATGCACAGAATTGGACTGTGTGTTTAATGAGCCTTACTTTTTAGCCTTACAAGCTACAATCATGTTGGGAATAGTCTTTTTGTTCATGCAAACCTTGCAGGAATAAGTCTTCTTGATTTCAGTTGGACTTACTTCCAGATGTGTGCTTAGAGGACTGAAGCCTCCAGAGAGTAAAGCTGCATCCTAAGTGTCAGGTTACATTTCAGTCCCATGAGACATGCACTTGGGGTCCAGGAAGGTGATGGAGAAGAGTCAGTCCTAAGTTGTCTTGGAAGAGTGGCCCAAAAGAAAAGTGGAATTGCCAGAACCTTCTGTTCTGTTTTTGACCTTACAAAGCAACAGTGTTTCACTGTTCAGAATCAGAGTTCAACGTCAAAGCATTAAAAACTAAAGACAGTACAATTTTATCTGGTCTTCAGCTTCCTGCAGTCTTCATGTACTGCATTTTCCAAAGCATATTGTAAGTGCATTGTGCATTTACCTGACTTCCAGAGCCCTGTGCATGTTCCTAAGCACATAGTGCTCCCACACACGTAGGCATTCTCATTTGTTTCAATACAGAATTAAAAGGGGTGGATCTGTAAGAGCCACACACTTCAATTAGTGGAGAGTTCCTAATATATTTAAAAAAAAACAACACCCTGTTATTTATGAGACCTCACATCCTGCAAGAACTAACCAGATCAGGGTACTGTAGTGTAATTATGCCTTCCCAGTAATAAATGCGGGTTTACTTGGCTTCCTTAATCAACCATTCCTCCCTTGATAGTATCCCTATGATTCATCCTTCTAGTGTAGTGTCTTTATCTTGGAGGTGTTAAATGTTCGCAAAGTGGGATTGTACAGCTACATAACTCTGCAGCCTTCTGAACCTGGAGAAGTCAGATAAAGATGTTGGCTTTGATTTCTTAGCTCAGTGCTTTAGTTCAAGGGTCAAAGAAATGAAATAAAATCTCAAGTGTAATTATTGGGGTGATAATTTTAGAAAGTGATTTCTGTAGACACTTCACAAATAGTGCGTGAATTCTGTTCAGTGCCCTTTGGAAGAAGAAGAATATTTTTGATAAAAACAAACAACACTGTTTTTTTCCTGTCCTCATAATATATGAACATGAAGGGAGGGTGTCAACAATTATATTAGATGCAGATATTTCTTGACACTGGAATGGAGAATCTCTGTGGCATTGCTCCAGGTAAACACATGAAAATTATGCATGCCAGCAGTGGTCAAAGCTTTAGGCCAAAGTGGGAGCAACAGAAACCTTTTCAAAACCTAATTGCCATGCAAAATGGAGATTTTTTTTCAAGGGGTCTTGTAGTGCTTGGGGAAGATCATAATTTTCTTCCTTAGCAGAGCTCCAGCTTAAATTTAAGCTTTCAAAGGCTCCAAATAAAATTAAATTCAATATTAAAAACAAGTTTTAAAAGCCTTCAAAGGCTTCTCCTTTCCAGAAATTAAGCTTTTAAAATAGCTTCTATTGGTACCAGTGGACACTTTTCAAAAAAATCTAATCACAGGGAAGTGGTGACAGGAGGGAGGCTGCAGGCCATGACAATTGCTTGTATCATGGAAACCACCTCTGTAGTGGTTTAATCAAACCTACAGTCTCCCCTCCTCTTAACATATATAAAAGGAGTCAAATTTGGCTGAAGTCCCTATGAGAAGAATCATCTGGCTTCTAGTTGGTGTATTTGTTTAACTTAAAATATTACATCTTTGCTTCTCAGTTAAACAAGGCCCTATAATGGTTTAAATATAGTAAAAATGGGTGGAAATGTGTGCCTGAAGTTTTCAGCTGATACATTGGTGAAATACAGGGCAACAGGCATCCATTCTATCACAAATATATCTTTTTGTGTACATTTTGAAAAACTATGAACTACAAGTAATAAATATTTTGTGGGAAGTAACAGCGTGTCATTATACTCAAGCTATCCAGACAGACAATGTCAAGTTGCTGAAAGGTATTTTGTATAGCAGAACCAGTATTGTAGGCTACAATGTGTGTAACATTGGTAGCAGCTAACTGGGAAATGGCTAAGTGCATATTAAAAGAAATGGTGTTCATCAAAAGTTTCGTGTTCTAGATTTGCTTGCTGTACTTACACAATGTAGTCTTTTGCCGTGTTTGAATGCAAATCTCAAGATTTATTTATTTAATTACTTACTTACTTATTTATTTATATGCAACTTTCCCCCCAATATAGTATTCAAGACAACTTACAGCAGTTAACATAGCAATTAAAATTCACACCATACAAAAGTTAAAAAGCAATTAAATTTAAATTTAAAATCAGTCAAAAACATAAACCATTCAAAACAAAAAGAAATAAAAGTTCAGCACATTATTCAGGCCAGACTTTTTTTTTTGTTACAGCTTTTGTTTTATGGAAGAAAAAAACAGGACAGAAAAAAAGATAAAAGAGGCCATCATTTGGGAAGGTTTATGTTGCTTCTTTTGAGTTACATCGTTATCCTGATAGAACCTGCCATCAATAGCTACTTTCCTATGGATGTCTGTTACAGGGACAGTTATAATGACAGTACCAAGCCACCTTTTTGTACCACAAGTTGGTCTTTTGCAGTCAATACAAATGATACATGTTCATCTTTAAATGTATAAAAAATTAACCAGATTGAAATTAATATCACAAATCTGTAACTGAGTTGAAGCATCATCCTTCATGAATAAGAATATATCTGCAATCCGAAAAAGAATGCCAATCAACTGTTCTCTACTGTGGTTTCTCCATTTGTGGAATGCCTTTCCTTTGGAGTCTCAGCTGGCACCAACACTGGATTCATTCTGGTGTCAAGTTAAAACAAGGCTTCTGTTAAAGCCCTTGGGGTGTAACTGATTTCTTCCCAAATGTACATATTGTTGTTAATGGCAACCAAATCAACTTTGGCCTATGGCAGCCCTATAAATGAAAAACCTCCAAGTTACTCTGTCATCAACAGTCCTGCTCAGGTCTTGCAAACTCAGGGCTGTGGCTTCATTGATTGGGTGTATCAGCTTGTAATGAGGTCTTCCTCTTTCCTGCGAATGGGAAAGGGAGAATGGGGGGCAAGGCTAGCATGCACCTTCCTTCTCTGCACGTGGGGCTCCCCGCTCCCATTTGCTTGCCTTTTGCCCAGGTGAGGAGAAGGAAGGCACAGCGCACTGAGGCAAATGGCAAGGGAATGGGAGGGTGAGAATGAGGGGAGGCAAATGGGTGCCTTATGAATAATCAAATTCAAGAAGGTCAACCCATGAATGTGGAAGAAGGACTGTATTTACAAACTTACAATGGCAGGAAGACTGTCAGAAAGAATTATTGATAGCATACAAGACTAGAAACTACTATCTCATGTACACTGTAGATATATCATGATCTAAGCCATGACTTCAGATATTGTACAACATATGCTAAAACCTGGAAAACAGGTAAGGTTGGATGTCATTCAGACACAACAGAAGAAGATTTCTCAAATGATGGTGTAAATCCAGCTCCAAGTTGATGTCCAAGTATTAACGCAACAGACTTTTATCTTTTACCCTTCACCCCTCCGCAGGTCTCCTCAACAACATCTGTTTTCCCACATCTCTGGAGCAGGTTTGGGGTGGTTGAAGTAGGATCACTCCCTTCTCATTTTGTTGATTGGAACAGTTTTATCAACAGGAGCACATTATGAGATCCTGACTTGTATATGTTTTTATTCCAGTTAGTTATATCTCATATTGGAAATTGCCAGGAATTGCAAATAACGTCAGATTGGCAATGTAAATAGTTATTCCAGAAGAGTTCACACATTTCTGCTCTATGTGCCTCACCACTTAATCTCCTTTTCTTCCTTCTCTTCCATAGTTAAAGAGATCTTTGCTCACTGATGCTATAAAAGAGAGAAAGAACAACACATATGACCCTCTCCTTTTCTGTTTGCAATAATATATACTGATTTCTTCCCAAATGCCCTACCGTGTTCCAGAGATGCATTTTTGCAAGCTAAAAAAAAAAAATGACACAATAGTCTGGGAGGTGGAAAAGCAATAGGAAAGCATCAGTCTGGACAAAGGGTTAAGCACTTCCTCTCTCATGCATCTCCATTTTAAATAACCACCCAAAGCTGATTTTTTTTTTTACAGTTAAGAGTTTTGTTATTGTTGTTGTTGGGTCCCTTTAAGTCATTTCTGACTTTTGGTGACCCTAAGGTGAACCTACCACTGAGTTTTCTTGGCAAAATTTGTTCACAGCTGGTTTGTCTTTACCTTCCTCTGAGGTTGAGAGAGTGTGACTTTCCCAAGCTCACCCAGAGGGTTACGATGGCTAAGCAGGGTCTCTCAGTGTCCTAGTCAAACCCTCAAGTCACTATGTAATGCATATTGCAGTTTTTAGTGTCAGGTCAGCATAAGTAATACAAAGAAATCTAATATTCACCTGAAAAGATATGTAGACAAAAATATAATTTTAAATTTTAAAAACATTGTGATGTGTTAGGCTGTGATATTTAACAGAGGTACATTAGGAAATATTAGCCTATATATGTGTATATTAAATTCTTAATCTCTTTCTGTTTAATTTTTCTCTAATTTAGGTAACAATTTGAACAACCCTAGTCTTCATTTCAAAAACAGAAAATGGAGGAGGTCATAGAGCTTTCACCTGATGGAAACTCTCTGATAAAAGCTGTCTATCATAGAAGATTGCGCCTCACAAGATTGTTATTAGAAGGCGGGGCCTATATCAATGAAAGCAATGACCGTGGTGAAACTCCCTTAATGATTGCTTGTAAGACAAATCATGTGGACCACCAGAGTGTCAGCAAAGTAAAAATGGTGAAGTATCTTCTGGAAAATAAGGCAGATCCAAATATCCAGGACAAAACTGGAAAGACAGCCTTGATGCATGCTTGCCTGCAGAAAGCTGGCCCTGAAATCATTTCTTTACTACTTAAAAGTGGAGCAGATGTAAGTCTGCAAGATCATTCTGGCAATTCAGTTCTTGTTTACTCAGTGAACTCAGAGGATAAAGAAACCTTGAAAGTTCTTTTAGATGCCTGTAAAGCAAAAGGGAAAGAAGTGATAATCATTACAAAAGACAGGTCTCCATCTGGAAAACAAAGAACAAGGGAATACTTAAATGTACCTCCACCTGACAGTGATGAATCTTATTCTCTAGGTCCCTGCACTTCCCCATCAGATGTAGAAGTTAAAACGTCTCCATCTCCATCCACAAACTCAAATCAAAAAGAAAATGCTCTCTTTAACTTTAAAGAGGCTAGCTATCCTGGAAGAAAGGAAGATTCACCTGAGCCACACTCTCCTACAAGGAAAACACACACAGGACCTCAAATGCAGCATGTGTACCCTGAACCTTGGATGAAGACTTCAATATCAGAACAGAATCAAATACTGCCTTTACAAGAAGAGCTTCAGGATATAACTCCTGAAGAAGAACTGTGTCTTAAAATTAATAGTCTAGCCATGTCTAAGAGGTTTATCACTAGACATCACAGCATTGATATAAAGGATACCCTTAATTTCTTGAAAAACTTTGAGCAAACTGCCTCAAGAAAAATGTCATGTGATGAGATAAGCTCTCATTTGTCCTCTGGCGAGACAAATCGAAGTGAAGTTCCTGTAGAGCAGAATCCAGAGTCAGCCCATGCAAGTTTTGTATCCACACTGAAAAGCATTGTACAAAGGAGAAATCTGGGGGCAAATCACTACAGTTCTGATTCACAGTTAACAACTAGCTTAGGACCACGTACAGAAGACAGCAAATTGCTCCTCGGAAAGAAAAAAATACTTTCCCCGTCACCATCACTCTCATCTAGTTCCAGAGAACTGATTGAAAATATGCCTCCCACTTTCTTGAGCAGGAGAAATCATGCTATTTTGGAGAGACGGGGTTCAGACCACACTGCCTTGGCCAGACCTGGTTTTCTCCCTCCTTTAAATGTGAACCCTCATCCCCCGTTTTCTGATATCTACAAGATTAATACAACATTTTCTTGTGGACAAAAAACCCTAATCCCAACAGCACCTACTTACCCAAAGGATTTCAAAAGTAAGATTCTCTTGACAAGGAGGCAGTCATTACAAACTGAGCAGATAAAGCAACTGGTGAATTTTTAGCTGATTACAAGGCATCAACAGTAAATGATATTCTTACAACCCAATTCCTTTTGGAGTATGAGAGATGGCTGCACAAGCTTCTAGGTAATGACAATGCAGCAGTTCAATTTCTCTTACTCAGGGGCAAACATTTTCTTTGAGCTTCAGCTGTGAAAAAGTTGCTTCTGTAGATTGCAGACAAAATATGGTGCAAAATATTGCTGCCTTCATCATAGCTTTCATAATAAGAAGCTATTGATATGATTCTTTATTTCTGCACAGAGGATATAAACTAATTTTCTTGATGAGGCAGGACTCTGACGAGACAAAATCTTGAATCTGTAGATATTAAGCTCTGTTTTTTTATGAGACTACTGGTGCTTTTACTGCAGTGTGTGACTATATTTCAACAGCTATTAAATGAATAAACCTTACACAGTGCAATAGAGAATGGGAGTATACAGTGGCAAAAATTCTAGTTATGTAGTTAAGTGTACTTAAGCCCATTGATTTCAGTAAGCTTAGTCATGGCTCCTTGTGGCTAGTGTCTATTATTCTTACATCAAAGTATAGTTTTTAAAAGGTTATAAATATCTTTGTAAAGTAAATGCATACTGGGGAAAACTGTATAGATTTGCAACAATTTTCAAAGTGGGAATGTATGAACAATAGAAAGTATATCAGTGTATGAAAGAGCTATGATTAATCTAGTTGTTAACAAATGGAAGAGATGGTTTAAAATCCAAAATACTTTTCTAGCTTTACAAAGCAAATTTCCTCCTATCTAGCTTTCTGAAGCTTTTGATGTTAATCTATATGAAATATTTACTTAAATTTTTAAAAATGTGGAAGTGTTGAAAGTCAACCAGAGCTGCATTACATGATTGATTGATCCATTGATTGATTGATTGATTTTTATAAGGTTTTTCAGCTATTGTTGTTAGCATTCAGATTTTTTTTCTTTGTTATTTTTTTTAACAGTGCAGAACTTCAAATGAATAGGATTTGGGGGCTTGCAGAAACCTTACATTTTAGGCAGTAATATAATGATAATGTTGTGTTCTTGTAATGGCAAAGCTTTGCCAGGCAGGAGAGGGGGAGAGAAAAGTGTCCAATGTACTTTAATTGTGTTCTTAGTGAAGGATGCTGAAAAACAAACACACTCTGGCCTGAATCCGATTATGTCACTGTGTTAGTATAAAGCCCGTTGTGCCAGTAGTTGTGCATTTTCAGAGTTAGCAAAGAGTGGTATCCAAAGGGGTAGTTGCGAGTGGTTGTGGAAGTGGCTGTATATGCTCCAGTGCAATTGCTTTGTGGAACTTCCTGGACAAAGATGTAATCCAGTACAACTGCACTAGTTGGGATTTTCTCCTCACTAATGCTGATTGGATTTAGACCTGTGTTTATCAAAAGCACTTGGAAATCCACAGTTCTTGTTTTAAGAGTCCATGGCCATATATCCAAAATATATTGGATCTTATATTTGTTATTCTTGACATTTACTCTCATATCACTTTCTGCTTTCTCCCTTAATGCCTCACAATAAAACATTTCAGATACTGGTGGTGTGGGAAGAGATGAAAACAGGCACAAATAAGAAGTGAAGGGAGGAAGATGAGGCCTCCCCTTCCTGCCACTGAAACTGCTTCCTGTGCCTCCTGTACACTTGCTAGATGTTCTACATGCTTGTATGGAGGCTGTTCTCTTGTGACTTCCCTATCTGTGTGTCTCTGTGTATAGGCTGGAGCAACTGGCTTGCAGTTTATTTTGAGCTATATGGCAGAGAAGACTACAGACTCCTAGAAAACGTGGGAATGTAGCTGCATGCATACATATTGAGGACTGAATGGAGAAATTCCTCCTGTGGTCCTCTGATGTACCTCTGTAGTGGTTATTATCACAGTTAAAGTACAGTGTAAATATATATAAACTCCCTCCATCCCTACTTGATTGCTATTATTCAGGCACCTTTCCAGTTCTAGTTCCCTGTAGTTTTAGGTGCCTCTGAATGGTGATGTGTCATCCAAACAGAAACCTAGTTACCTCAGTGAAGTCAGGAGGAGCATCGTATCCAGGAAAGGGATAGTTGTTGTGAAGCAAACTAGCATCTTAATTGTCTGAGCGTGGAGGTGATTGTTCTTTCATATGGATGGGTCTTGATGGACTGTGGCAGTGCTTTTTATATTTACTACACCTTTTCCAAGTCCTACAGAGCTATGCTGTGAGAAACAGCATTGCTGTTTACTTGTCTTTTACACAAGTGGGAAAGAGAGCTGATGTTGTAAATGTCAGCCTTAATTGTATGAGCACTTTTCCTGAGAAGTGGCATTTATCATTTCTCTGTAGTCAGTGATAACTGGTATTACGTGTTTCTTTAAAAATACCTGAAGCTTATTGAATCTCTCTCTGTTTTCTGATTTGAATCTTGAGTTAATATTTTTTTCTTGCTTTCCACTAGAAATGCTAATTTCTATGTTATTAGTAATACTTGATGGATTCACTTATACCAAGATAGTAGATCCCTATTAAAGAATTAAGTCTGTTTTATAGTGATTAATATGCAACTACACTTTATACTTCCCTCTATAATCACCTTCTCTTCAGCATTCAGATTCTTTTTCATTGATGTTTCTTCCAACGGCAGTAAAGAATCTTCTGACACAACCCTGCTAATATATTGTTATGTATTTGTTTGGGAGTCAAGACCCATTTTGCCATAATAACATTGGTTAGTCATCATGGTGCCACAAAGACTCTGATGGGTTTTTTAAAATTGTTCTGGCTGAAATAGACTAACAGAGAGAGCCAGCATGGTGTAGTGGTTTGAGAGTTGGACTTTAACCGACCGAACCCAAAGGATGTTCACCAATGGCAGCTCTTAATCCTGGAGAGAAGTGACTAATGGGGTGCCACAGGGTTCTGTCCTGGGTCCAGTGCTATTTAACATCTTCATCAATGAGTTGAATGAAGGAATAGAGCGCATGCGGATCAAATTTGCAGATGGCACCAATTTGGGAGGGGTTACTAATACGCCAGAGGACAGGATCAAATTCCAAAATGACCTTGACAGGGTGGAGAGCTGGGCCAAAGCTAACAAAATGAATTTCAACAGAGAGAAATGTAAGGTCCTACACTTAGGCAGAAAAATGGAATGCACAAATATAGGATGGGGGTCACGTGGCTGGATAACAGTACAAGTGAAAGGAAACTAGGAGTCTTGGTGGACCACAAGCTGAACATGAGTCAATGTGATGTAGCAGCCAAGAAAGCCAATGCAATTCTTGGTTGCATCAATAGGAGTATGGTGTCTTTATCAAGGGAAGTAATAGTACTACTCTATTCTGCTTTGGTTAGACCTCATCTGGAGCATTTTCCCCAGATGGTCAATTAACCATTATTTCTTGTTTCTTGCTCCCAATTCCTTACCTGATCCTGTTTTCTTTCTTCCTCACAGATGAGAAGTATTGTGGGAATTATGTTCAAGAGAGGTTCAGATAAGTCTCTTTTTCCCTCACCTAGCCTTACATAAAAGAAGGACAAAGCAATGTAGTTATCAAGTTATGTATTTGCCTCATGGCCTAGATACCCTAAAGTCATCAGTTCCCACATGATCTCAGAAGCTCAGAAGCTGACCCAGCTTAGTGCCTGAATAGCACTACAAATACCAGGTGCTGTGAGCTATATTTCAAAGGAAGGAACTGGCAAAAACACCTTTGACTATTTCTTGCCTAAGAAAAACCTATGACATTCATGGGGTTGCCAGAAAACTTGAAGGTGCATGTGCATGCGTGCACATGCACACACCTATTTATCCCACCACAGTGGAAGCCAGGAAGAATTCTGTGAAACTCATTCAGAATTTGAAAGATAAATTTGACAGTGAAGCAACAGATGCTTTTATACATCCAATCAGATGTATTGTTACTAATTTTACATTGAAACTTTATTGTCTTAATTAAGCAATGTGGAATCTACAAAACAAAAAGGAATAAATTATAGTAAGAGTTTAATTTGCTAACAGAGAGGTGTCCTGCTGCTACATGCATTTCTAAATTATATCTTTAATTCTTAACACTGTTGTGCATTGCTTATTTCAAAACAACTCTAGCAGGCATCACAGCTTAATATCGCATATTTTAAAAACTTGATCACATAAAATAACATGTATCGGGTAATGAAAATTATGAAACAGTGAAAGAGAAATCCAAACCTGGGAAAAGCCATATTTGTGCACTGCAAGTTCCAGAATCTCCCATCCAGCACAGACCAGTGGTCATGCTAGATGGGAGATTCTGGCAGCTCTTTACAGAAATGTGGTTTTTCTATGCTCTTGCCAAATCTTTTTAAATGTTAAACCAGCAGCTGTGAAGATATGAGCTTTCCTTATCTGACTTTTTAAAAGATAACTTGAATGGCTATGTAACAGTTTTAGCTGTGGACTCTTAAACTGATGGCAGCTTGGTCTAGATGATTTTTAGGGTACCATCCAGCTGTACAATTCTATGATTCTTTAATGGGCATGGGTATCATTTTCCAATATAATGATGGCCTGAAAGGGCTGAGTGTGTATCAAAAACAGGTAAAATCGCTCTGGCATGATGTGTTTGATGTCCTTCTTTGGAGGTTTTTAAACAGAGGCTTGATGGCCACCTGTCAGGAATGCTTTGTGTATTCCAGCATGGCAGGAGGTTGGGCTCAGTGGCCTCTGTGGTCTCTTCCAGCTCTATGATTCTACTTTCTAAAAAGTACTAACTCAGCTTATTATTAGTCCCACCCAAAGTAGACACATTAAATCAATAAAATTTACACAAGTGTGTGTTTGAGTGGCGTGTGATGGGGTGACTTGGTGGTTCAAATTAATACTGAGATTCATAGCAAAGAAACAAAAGAAGATATTATTATATAAAATATAATATATAAAACAATGATGTTGGCACATTCTTTATTTCAACCAATACATCACATCACCAGATGAATGATGAAAATACTGTAAGGGGACCAGATTTCTGCCCATTCCAATAAATAATGAAAAGACTCCAGCTTTCTTGCAAAGACTGGATAGCATTTGATTGTTATGAAACCAGTTAAATGATACAATTTTATGCATGAGCATGTCCTCCAATAATTTTTTCAGCCACTGATTATCTTTAGGAACATGTGTTGATCCCTGTTTTAGCTAACATTGCCTGTGAAGAAATCAATATACAGTATCCTACTTTCAAAACATTTTGAGAATCTGGTTTAAATTATTATGTAACAATATATCAATAGATTCAGTTCAGTGCCAGACCTGTAATTTTCTTGATGCATTAGGAATCATGGTCCAGTAATATTTTACCAGAGGACAATACTACCAAATATGGGGAAAATTGCTGCTGCCAAAATTTTGTTGGCATTGTAGAGCCAGTTGGAATCATTTATGATATTTTAATAGGAACGTAAGACCATCTGTACATAATTTTGAAGTTTTCCTGTGAATTAACATCTAATACACAATTGTCTTTATAAAAACCCTCTTCTATACTATAGGCTCCGAAGGCATGCAAATCAGGTAACCTTACATTGATCCTTATCAGGAGACACTTTTGGTGACTTCAGTTCCTTTCAATAAAGCAGTTATGCTTTTAGTCTGTTCAAATTATATTTACTGATCTAAATTGTTTTAACATTGTTCAAATTGGTTCTATTGCACTGTTTGCCACCCTGCAATCCTTGGATAGAGTCTAATTATTTTAATTAATAAGTAGAATAGCCAGAGCAAGAGGAGATGTGTCTGCAGTGAACAATGATTTGTATTTTCATCATACCTTAATAGCAGAATTTCTAATTAGATTTTTGATATTCATTTTTTTTAACATGATGGCCAAACTATATCCAATCAGATAACCAGTATTCAATATGTTTCCCCAATCATGGAGGATGACCTTTCAGTTAACAATGAACCATTGTGGTCAGCATAGCCATGTGGAAATAATATATAATACTGGATAAAGTATGATGAACTTTTACTACTCTCTTCCTGTGAGATTCAGCATTTAATATATGCCAGTTTACAGGTCCATGTTTACTCATTATTGCTGATAGAAATTTATTGAAGACTAATAATGGAATTCCAACTACTAATGTAAATACAAGGAAAAAAATTGCAGGCAGGCATTTTTATTTTTAAAACTATACCTCCCCCAAGCAAGGAATAGGTAACTTACTGCATTATTTCATTTCTTGTATAATTTTCCTTAAGATTTGTATTGCAAGTCTGTAGAAACTACTAATGTAATAGTTAACTACTATCAGTCTATCAGCTATTCAAGGTAATAGCCAGATATTACATCCTGCTCCTGCAAGTAATCTATCTAACTTTGCTTGAAATGTTAATAAAGCTATTACATTCAGGCAATCTGTCTGTTTACAGAAATAAGGAGCTGTCAATACTGTAAGAGAAATAGGAGTCATGCTGGTAATGTCAGAAGCAGCTTTATTGTGCCTGAGGAAAGAGACTGTACAATATCGAATCATTTTACAACCATTAGTTTCCTTTATATATTCTCTAAAGCACACAGTCATTGCTAATATGAATTAGATAACATGTATCTATAAGGATAGCATTCTTCAGTTTCCAAACACAGACTAGCTTTGTATCAGAGTTCTATGAGATAACATAAAGTAGGTTTTATGGAAGTATAAAAAATCAATCCATTTCAATGTCAACAAAAGATTCTGATTAAAAATGTGTATAGAATTTAGAAAACAAAACAAAAACACAATGTCCAGGCAAAGATGAGCTACATTTTAAGTGGACAGACTTCTACTCTCTACATAGATAGATAGATAGATAGATAGATAGATAGATAGATAGATAGATAGATAAAATATGCACTGTTGTTGTGTGCCTTCAAGTCATTTCTAACTCATGGTGACCCTAAAGCAAATCAATCATAGGACTTTCTGGGACTAAAAGTGTGTGATGTGCCCAAGGTCACCCAATAGGTTTGATGGCCAAGCAGGAAATCAAACTTTGGTCTCCAGGGTTGTAGTCCAACATTCAAACCACTACACCATGCATATGTATGCCAGCTCTACGTTCCAAAATATTATGTTACCTTTTGAGATACTTCATTCGGTCCATTTTAATTAAATTTTTAATGATTTTACTTTTCAATTTTGCAATACAGTATTTCTTTTGAGTTTCATTAATTTCAAATGTAACAGCTTTTACTGTAAAACACAACTGATCCACATGAAATCCTATTTACTTAGACAACAGAAAATTGGAATCAGGAACAAATGTATATATGAAATTACTTGTACATCTCACTTATTTTTTGTGAAGTTTGGGTGGGACAGGAGATTCTTCATTGTTTTTATGGATTGGTGAAGACACTGTTATCCTGATCGCGGAAATTTAAATATATAAAACAAATAATATATTGTATTACTGTAACATCATGTGCACTGGTTAAAGCTCCTGAATAATAAAAGAAAAGCATAAAAAAGGAGGACGGGAAAAGAGAAACAACAGAATGTGGCAGCACCTTTAAGACTGACTGGCTTTTATTTTAGCATGAGCTTTTGTCGATATAAATTCACTACATCAGATGTAATACAGAGTGATAGTAAAGTCTCAGGTTATAAAGCATATTTATACAGCTGTGGGAGTCCCTTAAAACCCAGAAAGATGTAAATCATGTTCCTTGTCCTAAATTTTCAAAGGACTGGGTAAGGTGATACATGTGTTTCAGATCTTTACAGTGATTGGTGTTGATGTGCAAATATTCATCTCCATCTATTAAAGCAGCACAGGATGAATCAGGGGCAGAATATATGCATTCTGAAGACTATATTCTGCTTCCAAAAGCTAATGTCTACAGACCAATGTACTTGATATGTTAGATCTTTGAGCACTAGGTAATACTGAGACAGAGGAATGGGGTAATATTATCATACTTCCCAGTTCCCTGCCAATTCCCAAATCTGCTCTAAAGGGTAGGAAGATACTATAGAAGAATGTGAGAGTCTGCCAACCAACTTGGTGAAAAATTGCCTCCCTCCTGCCAGTGTGAACAGGAGTCTCTCCTAAAATTCAGCCTCTCTTGTGAATATTTTCCTCTTTTATTGTGAATATCTTCCTCTTTTATTTTCAGAAGGCCTACCAGGGACCAGAGCTTTGAAAGTCAGTTTTTTGGGACAAAACCTGTGGATCCCACAGCCATTGGCTATGCTAGTTGAGGAGATTTTTGGAGTTATAGCCTTAAAAAAACAAAAACAAAAACAAACAAACAAGCTGTATTCTGGACCCAACTTATAGCCTCAGAACATGCAGAACTGAAAGTCCCTTATTGTTTGTTTACAGCATTAATATCTCACTTTTTCATGCAAATGCACTTCAGGAATGCTTACAACACTGAACAAGTACTCACTTTTTGAAAAAAACAGAATAGTAATACTATACAATAAATAAATGAAGTTACAGAATATATATAAGCCAGCAGCAGAAAAACATCTCCCTACATTTCATCAGATCAGAAGACTCCAAATGCCCTGTCCCCAAATAGTTTTAACTTGTTTTAACCTGCTGCTGGAAGACTAGCACCAATAGAACAGCACATGTTTCATCTCCAAGAGAGTTCCAGAGCTTTGGAGCCCCCCTGAAAAAGGCCTCATCCTAGTTAGTCCACTGTTGTATATCAGACAGTAAAGGAACTCACAACAGGTTTCTTAACTTGTTAGTAACATTGCTCATACTTGTACATTAAGAGTGAATTCATTCCTCAGAATCGTAAGTAACAAAGCATAACAAAATCCTTGGGGGATCAAATTGTATCAGCTACACAACAGAGGTAAACAAGAGTTCAGCGAAACAACATTAACAAATTTTTAGGGGGTTGGAAGTCTTAATTTGGGAGGGGGATGCTGCAAAAACAACTGATGGAAGACTGAACATAAATTTAAGTGCCCAGAGAATTGCTGAATTGTTGGAGCGGAAAAAATAGAACATAAACACAAAGAAGGTGAGAGGGCACTGGATGGCACTCTCAACAGGAGTCCTCAGTGCAACATTTTGTCACAAATCCCTCTTTTCTTGTCATGGTCAACTTTTAGCAGTGTAAAAAGATCATCAGGACCATTACTGTTGAGATCACTAGAGGCATAGCATTGAAGACTAGAAGTAGGGGGAGCAGCAAAGAAGAAAGACACTGTCAGAAAAGATTGGTAATGATAGCAACGAAGAAAAAAAATTAAGAGATGTAGGTCTACTATTGATGATGAAACATGGGATCAACAGTGGAGGATACTCCCAATCAAATCAAACTCAACAAAAATTAGCAAACATTGGATAAAACCCCTTCATTGTTGGTATTAATTCTCCAGTTAAACTATCCCATATAAATAAAAAGTCTCTTAATATGTTGAAGTTTTTCAGGATTGGGGACCTATTTTCATTTTTAGTTGTCTCATCCATTAATACACCATTTTGGGAACATGCTCTTTGATGAAATTAGTATCACTATGTAACAGTATCTTCTGATCACCTTTTGATATTTACTAATGAGAATGAATCCTTGTTGTGTAAAGACCAGGGAGCCCTTTCAAACTACACAATTACAGCACTATGATTCCACATTAATTGCCATGGCTGCATCCTGTGGAATCCTGGGGTTTGTACTTTGGTGAGGCACTACAGTTTTCCGACTGAGAATCCTAAGTACCTTAAACTGCAAATCTCAGGATTCCTTAAACTGCAAATCTCAGGATTCCATAGAATGTTGCCATGCCAGTTAAAGTGGAGTCATGGTGCTGTAACTGTGTACTGTGAAAGGGCCCCTGGTTAGATTTTTTGTGCCTAGCAGTGAGGCAAGTAATTTTACAGAACTGGAGAGGGGAATAAGCCTTTGGAGAAATAAAGTTTAGACCTTAGGCCTCATGAAGAAAGTCACATCTCAGGTTAAGGCTTTAAGAAATAATTAAAACCACACACACATTTTTAAAAACATGGTTTCTATTTATTGCGTATACCAATCTTAATAATTACGTACCCTCCAGCATCTCAGGTACACCAATAGCAAAATGTCTTGATATAATGTTCAACTTCATGTTTGTACTGACTCATGTCATCCTACTTATGCTGTGTACTTTTGTCTTTATATCTGTGCTGTTATTCCTGTTGTTATGCTAAAATTGAAAAGATTAATTTTAAGAACTCATTACAAAAGAACAGGAAAAGTAATTAAAAACAAGTTTTTTTCCCAAATGCACCTTTGCAAGTAGAAAGAAACTACTTTAAGGACTAGATTATTATCATATGTGTTTTTATAGGTAAGGTCTATCGATCCTAATCACCTTCTCCAAAAGCCTGTTGTAAGTCTTTCAGGTCTGCATCCATGCCTGAGGAAGTGAAGTCAACTTGGCCATATCATGGACTTCAGGTGATCACGTACATCCTGTGAGTGTTAACTTGAACATGACAATTAAAATACAGCAGGTTATATATACTCATTTGATAGCAGTATTGTGTTGCCAGAAGGTTCTTTGTGTTGTTCTTGTTGTTATGTGCCTTCAAGTTAACTCTGACCTATGGCAACCCTATTGTAGGGCTTTCTTGGCAAGGTGTACTCAGAGGAAGTTTGCTATTTCTTTCTTTTAAAGCTGAGAGAGTGTGATTTGTGCAAGGTCATCCCATGAGTTTCCATGGCTGAGTGGAGATTCAAATCTGAAGTCCTAACCCAACACTCAAAGCACTACATTGCACTGGCTCTTCAATTAAATCTTTTTTGTATAGATTAGTTCAATTTTATGTAAGATCAGACATTCTTTAATTACAGGCTTTGATCAGAGTTAGGCAGATGTTAGCAAAAAAGGCTCAGTGTCTTGAATGCTCTTTGATGTTTCAAGTCAGCCATTAATGTATTAGTATTTAGTGACACCATGCAACAGCTCTTAGTACTGCCAATGATATTATGCAAGGTGAAGGATCCTGGCCTTCCAGATACTGAAGACTAGTCCTCATCAGTGTTAACCAGCCTGGGAACAATGGTTAGGTATGATGGGAGCAGTACTTCTTCAACATCTGGAAGATCCTCTATTATGTTCTCCTACAATTTTGCATGAGGACAAAATGAGATTTTGTATAAAAGCTGCCTGTGGAGTAGCCATAGAAAAGAGCAGGGTCCATCAGAAAGCTTTTCAAATGCTGATGCTAGTGACTTCAGAATGGCTGAATGGAATTTCTGTAAACTTTTTCTCCTTAATATGAGAACTTCAGCTATGTAAAGAGCTGAAACAAGACACAATAAAACTTTGGCAATAATTCTGTTTTGGTTAAAAAAAATTGTAATTTTTATTGTTAATCCAAATATTTTCTTCCTGCCAAAAAGTTGCATCTGCACCCCTCCCCTCATATACGCCAACACCATTCACATCCTAAGGGAAGAAAATTTAGAGGGGCTTGAGAGCAGCCACAGAAGAGGAAGCAATAAAAGCCCCAACCCATTCACATGAACTGTTCAAAGGACAACTAGGTGAGAATTCTCATGGTGCATTATGCCAGTGGTTGCACTTTGCTAGGTTAATCTTTTAACCTCACTGGGTGAGGGAAGGCAAAGAGTTGATTTCTACAATGCCTGCCATCCTTTAAATCTATTGTGGCTACAGCCTTTTTCTATCACCAATGCCTACACTAATCAAATGCAACAGGAGTCCAGCCTTAAGATCCAAACTAATGCACTTTCTACCTATAAAGAAATAAATTTTTTATAATTTATATCCCAACGGCTTTTCTAAATTCAAAATCTTGTGGTTCTGAGATATCATAAAAAACTCTACTTTTATCAAAACTATCTCTGATGACAAGAAGATCTTCTACAGAATAGTCATCATGTTTTCCTGTCCAAACGGTAAGAGTGTATCTGAAATAAAAGTTATCAAAATGTGTATGTTTGGTTTTACAAAAGGATACACACAAACAACTAAAACAACATGAGCAAATAAAACACTAATATTTAAGATGGTTAGAATGATTAGATAATTAAAAACAGCTCTGGAAAATGAAAGCTGATCTCTGGTAGTAATTTTCCCTAATGCCACAGGAGACTGAAGAACAAGCACAATCTAATTGGAAAAATTCAATGTTCACAATTTCCCTTGTCTATCAATTTTAAGAATTCTCTTGTATAGACCAATTAAAAAAAACACCTTTGGAATCATTTCACTGAACTTGTTTATTTTATCACTGTTAAATTTTCAGATGCTCAATTTCACCATGAAGAAATGAAGAGCTAAGAAGCCTTTTCAATAATTTTTGACAATCTTTCGCAGCTTCATGAACTGTGACACATGACACTGAAGCCAGGAACAAGAATCAATGTTTCCTTCCCCAATTTTTCCCTGCTGCCCTTGTGAATTAGCTATGGAATTTTGTTCCTGGCTTGGATTAAGCCAGAAGCCCTATACAAATGTTCAAAGAATGCTTGTGGGCATAAAAAACAAGGTGGTTCAGGGCTCAATCTCTAATTTCTTATGTTGACCAGAAAGATCTGAGAGGAAGACTCTAACTATATCTGGTTTAGTACGAGCTATAACTTACTTCTGAATAAACGAAGGACTGTACTGTAAAGCGCCATCTGCATGTGTTATAGGGTATTTAACTCTATAACAGAAATGAGAAAAATGCCATGGGATTTGGAGGGCTGCACTAGCTGCAAAAAAGGCTTCTCCTCACCCTAAAATAGCCCAGAAGGCCAAAAATTTGACAAAACTGCCCCCTCCCCATTTTAGCTAAAAGAAGAGAGACAGAGAGAGAGAGAGTTCGCTCCCTGCTAACAAGTGTGTGTGTGTGTGTGTGTGTGTCTCTAAAAATGAGACCTGGGAACCTCCAAAACAAACTTTGCCTACTCTTGCTACATAGGAAGATAGCCAACATATTGAACCAGCTCTTTGTCCTACATATAATGTAACAAAAATCCTTTAAAAGTAAGCTAATGTGATAAACTAAAAATAGACATGTCCAAATGACTTTTCATTGCGTATTGCAGAAATAAGAAAATAGCTTTAAAGAACTGAAATGATACTGTACTTGATAAATAGGTAACTGATGTTAACCATACCTGTTTGATTGCTCTAATAACCACTGCAGTTCAGATATGGACTGGCATACCAAAGTTGCTCTTACAGGAAATGTTACTGGCTGAGTAAGATCTGCACATATTGCTGCCATCTCCTGTACCATTGCTGAACTATAGCCTACAAAGAGAACAAGCAATACAGCATTGAGGAATCCTCAGCATCAGTGAAATCTGTTAAATGTGTATCTTACAACAACAAAGGTCAATTTTCACAAAATATTAATTAATATTTAATAACGTACTATTCATAAAAATATTAAAAACCTTTTTCAGGAACAATAGAAAGGCATCGAGCAGTGATATGAAAGACTTATCAAACTCTTATTTAACTCATGGCATACTGAAAAGTATAGATAAACCAGATTGCACAGGGACCATGTACAGGTGTCTTGATAAATGTCTCAAGCATATGAGAACATTCATATCATGGTCACCCTACTCACCAAAATTAGCTCCCTGGCTCCATATTTAGAAGCTGATTCTAAATTTCTTTCACAACAATTAAGTAGGTAGAATTTCCTGCACTTTTTTTTTCACACAAAGAACAAATTCTTCCAGTTTAATTACTGAGGACATTACTTGTGGTTTGGGAAGCACTTGGGAAGTTCCCACACCTGGAAAGAACGTATTTCAAGTGTTCTTTCAACACATGGACAGGACTGACTATGTAAAAGAAAACACAAATGAAAAGGGAAACTCTCTGGGTGCACAGTTCCATGCCTCCACCCTATGCTACCGTCCACAGTGGGGGCACTGCCATGGCCATTTACTGAACCAGACAGCACCTGGCCTAGCTGCCGTTACGCAGCCAGGGAAAAAGGAACGGGATTCCTCTCTGGATCTCAAGTGAGTTGCTGGAAATGTAGAAAACAATGTCTTCCCCCTGCCACTCCTCGTCTGTAACTAGGTGCTGCCTGGTTGTCTTGCTTGCCTCCCTGCCCTGCTCCAGCAACATGTAAATGGCTGTTGCTGCACCACAGAGTGGGCACTGCACTACTGGATACTACTAGTCAATAGCACCTAGTACAGTTTCTTAAAAATAAAAAAGACACATGGATGCACAACTCTAACCTGCCAGCATGCATGATTGTTTTGTACATACATTACTAGGCAGATGAATTGCATGTGACTGGAACAGCATAAGTAGACAAAGTTGAGTTAAGCATTAACTGTGACTGCATTCAAATACATACTGATTATTCTTACCTTTGTTGCATTTTCGACTTATCCATCCAGTTGTCCAACCCAATGATAACGTTACATCTGGAAAAAATGATGTCACTGTCTCTAGAAATCCTTTTGCATCTACTACACAGTTACTTCCATTGGGTCCAGGGAGAATGTCTGCATTAATCCAAACAGGCTGTCTGAGTTTCATGTCTCCAAGAAGCCACACTGATGGATTCACAGCCTCTAAGCTACAAACACAAGGCAATATATTTTAATATAGTTGTCTCTCTACATTTAAAGGTTTGACCTTTGCAAAATTGATTATTCATGGATTACTGGGAGGAAAACAATCAGATGGGAGGAGGGTATGCATTCATCCACTCCACTCAGGTGGAGGGGGGAAAAAGATGGGATGGTAGGAGGGCATGAGTTCTCACTTGCTTACTTGTGCAGGTGAGAGGGAGAAGGGGATAGGACAGGAGGAGGGCATGTGCACATGCCCTCATTTGTGCAGGCAGGAGGGGTGAAGAGTATGGAACAGGCATCCCCTTTCTCCCATTCTCCCAACCCCTCACCAACACAACTAAGTGACTGAGTGAGCAAGGAAACACACATGCAGCCAGGCCCAGCCGCCCCAACAGTACAGGTACTTCTTTGTATGTATCTTAAATATGGTTTGGGGGCTTATGATAATCAAGGTTCTTCCACTTTCACAGGAGTCCATGAAAGTGAAGGGCCAACTGTATATCCAGAGGGAGACTGCATTATATTTTGTACTACCTACAAATACTTAAAGTGTAGAGAATGTGTGCCCCTTCAGATGCTGCTGGACCACAATTTCCATATCCCTCACCACCAATAATGCCATAGAGCACTGGCAGTTGGAAACCAATATCAAAGCAGTTATCCGAGGCTATCTTATCCAACACAGTGCAGAGATTAATAAAAAAAAGAGAGAAGATTTAAAAAATTAATGAAGATATAAGAAATAAAGAGAAGAAACTAAACAAGGATCCAACAAATAAATCTTTATAGAAAGAAATAAAGATGCTACAGAAACAATTAGAGACTCAAATAAACACTGAACTTAATGATAAACTGTTATATGCGAGACAACATCATTTCGAATGGGCTAACAAGGCAAACAAATGGTTGGCTCTCCTATTGAAGAAGAAAGAAAACGTTGATTACCAAAATAAAGAGTGGCAAAATCACACTTACTGATCCTTTCAAGATAAGGAAAATCTTTACAAACTACTTTTCAACATTATATAAAGACCAAGATTTAAATGATGAATCAATAAAAATCTACTTATCCCAGCAAATTGTAAAGACCTTAACAGAAGAACAGAGGAAGATACTGAACAGTTCAATTACAATGGCAGAAGTGACAGAAGCAATTTGTAAAGCAAAAAAAGGGAAATCTCCTGGCCCAGATGGTTATTCAGCATCTTTTTATAAAACCTTTCAACACCAGTTATCACCCATTCTTCAAAATATTATGAATGAGGCATTGCAGGGGACTATCCCCAGTTCTTGGACAGATATAATATTGATTCATAAAGAAAGTGATCCTCTTAATGTGAAAAACTATCGGCCAATTTCCCTATTAAATACAGACTATAAACTTTTTACTGCTATATTGGCCAACAGATTAAAGAGAGTCTGTCAACAAATGATACCAGAAGAACAAGCTGGAGTTATCCCTGGGAGACAAATAAAAGATAATATAAGAAACATAATTAATATAATAGAGCTTTATGAAAATCATTCCCCCAAAAAATTAGCTGCCATTTTTTTGGACATCAAAAAGGCCTTTGACACTGTCAGTTGGAAATTCATGACTAATATTTGCCAAAAGATGGATATGGGAGAACAGTTTTTTTAATGTGCTCCTGGATGCAGATGACATGATTCTACTTTCTACAACTCTGGTAGGCCTGCGCAGACAGTTGAGAAAATTCAGTGTTTACTGTCAGCAAAATGATTTGGTAATTAATAACAGCAAATCTAAAATTGTAATTTTTGGCAAAAAGAGGACCTGTCATAAATGGTTTATCAATTCTAAGGAAATAGAACAGGTAAGAGCCTATAATTATTTAGGTATTGTCTTCTCAGCCTCAGGTTCCTGGTCTTTATCCTCAGATAAAGAGGAATGCATTAAAAGTCTCAGCCAGTGTCCATACATTGAATAAATTATTTAATTATAAATACCCTGGCTCACTTCTCCCGATTATAAAAGTGTACAAGTCCAAGGTGTTGCCAGTGTTACTCTTTGAAGCAGGAATTTGGGGATTTGCTTCAATCAAGAATATTGAGAGAATCCAGAATAAATTTGTAAGACTGATACTGGGAGTGCGAAAAGCTTCCCCAGCCCAGGCAGTCAGAGCTGAATTGGGTATGGCAGCTATTTCAGATCTATGTCTTCTTAGGTTATTTAATTTCTGGATTAAACTATCCCAAATGAATGATGACAGATTGCCCAAGATCTGTTTAAACGAACAAGCACTTAAGCCTATAAGTAACTCCTGGCTTTCCAATTTTTCAAAAATGCTTTCAAAGCAGGGTTTGAGCATTGAGACTGTTAGTCTGTGCAAGTCCAATACCAGAAACACGTTTAAACAAAGAGTGATGGACATTAGAATGCAATTAGATCTAGCTGCGCTGTCCTCGGTAAGATCCCTGAAATGGTTAGCAAAGGCCAAATCTCTTTTTCAGGAAGAAAAATATTTGTCCTTTGCAATGAAAAGGGACTTGCGCATCGCCTTTATACAGCTCTGATTTGAGCAAATGGAAACTTGGATGTTGCAAGGTCGCTATCCAGGTATACCTTTTCAAGATAGAATTTGCATATGTGGGGCATCTGCCGTTGAAGATCTTGCCCACTACTTACTGCACTGTCAAGCTATACGTTAATATTAGAGACCACTACTTCAACCCATTTCTAGTCAGCTGGAGGGAGTGAGATGACGAGTCCAAGCTGACTTTCCTTTTGGAAGGGGTTAATCCTTTTGTGACTCAAAGAGTGGCCCTCTTTGCATATTATGCAGCTAAATTGAGGAAGAAAGTAGTAGATAAAGGGTCTGCCTTGCCGGCTCTTGGGTAATCTCTTTTTTAATTACTTCAGGGGAGTTCTTATGATTCAGAGGGGTTGGTCTCTTTAATCTGAAAATTGCTATTTTATCTGTATATATTGTTTTGTATTTTATATTTTTATTACTTGTCAATGTGTTTCCTTGCTGCTGCTGCTGCTTTTGTTCTCTTTTCCATGTTTCGGGTTTTCTTCCCTCTTTTTAATTGTTTGATATAGTCTGTAGACTGATTTAATAAATATTTTGATGATGATGAACTGAATTAAAGCCATATATTCTACCCAATTTGCACAAATTGTTGTAAATGGTCAGAAATCCGAAAAATTTAAAGTGCAAAGAGGAACAAGACAGGGATGTCCATTATCTCCACTCTCATTTTTGGTGGTGATCAAAGTTTTGATTGCAAATATTAGAAATAACCTAAAATTAAAGAGGACCAAACTAAGAGGTAATGAATATAAAATTCGAACTTTTGCGAATGATCTAGTGGTCACTTTGGAAAATCCTAATCATAATTTAAATGTGCTCAAAACTGTCCTTAAAGATTTTGAAAAACAATCAGGCTTAAAAATTAATAAAGAAAAAACAACAGTATTAAGTTAAAATACTTCCAAAGAGGAGGAAACCTTGATATCACAATTAACTGGATATACTATTGTTAAGAAAGTTAAATATTTAGGAATTATAATCACAAAGAAAAACCTCTGACCTCTTTAAAAATAATTATGAAAAAATATGGAAGGACATTTCGAAAGATTTAAAAAATTAGAATAATTTGAGATTATCGTTTTTGGAGGAAATTGCTGCTGTGAAGATGTCTATCCTGTCAGAGGGATGGTGGATGATGGGAGCTACACAAAAACCCGGTAGCACTTCCCTCCAGCACTGAGCTCTGGCAAAAAGACAGTTCACCAGAGTCAAGTGTTTGAAAATCACCATACAGCAGAGTTTACTCACACAGCTTGAAGCATCCCAGCAGAGTGTTAACCATTAGCAGCAAAAGCCTTGAAGCCAGCAAAAATACTTCCACGCAAGTGTTATCTTCCAACAGGAGGCTTTACTTTCGAGTTACAATACATACAAGTCTCCAACGGAGTTTTCAGCATTCAACAGCAAGCTGACATAGCCTCCGGCCGCTCTCCAGACATCAAGAGGGCATAGAGGGCTAGAACCCACCCCCTTATATACAGTTATTGCTGATGCAACTCTAGCAGCCCTTGCTAGAGGTATGATGCAACTTTCCTGCCTTGGTTACACAACCCAATGACTCATGCAGGTGTTACATGGGACTGCATCATCCACTGCCATTCCCAGGTGCAAAACTTAAATGTACATCAAGTATATTTTATGTAGACTTAGGTTCTGTCCAACCTTTCCTCACATATCCTACCAAAGATCCTCTACTCATTTCAGACAATCCCAATTATACATAGTGATAAAATTATTAAAGGTTGGCGGAAAGAAAAAAGCCAAGAGTAAAATTGAAAACTCTAGAAGATGCAAAAGAGAAAGGAGGGTTAGCGTTGCCAAATTTGGTGTTATACTATCATGCTTGCTGCTTAAATTGGATACAAGAATGGATCAATCTAGATAAGGCCAAATTATTAAATCTAGAAGTAGAGGGTCTTTGGTCAGGTTGGCATTTTTACCTATGTACAATAAAGTCAAAAATAATAAAGAATTTAACCATCACTATATAAGGAAAGCTCCACTAAATGTATGGAGAAGATATGTTATGAGAGTTTGTTTGAAAACCCCTCAGTGTGTTTCCCCTCATGAGGCCTATTATAAAAAGGAAAATATATTATCTGATAAATGGATAAAATATAAAGATCTGGTTGAGAAGCAACAAGATCAAATTAAAATTACATCCCAGCAAAAACTGAATGAATCTGGGATTAAATGTCACTGGCTCTTATGTAGACAGCTCAGAGAAAAACTAAGAAGTGATATTAAATTATTATCAAATAAAGGAGGAGGAAATAACAGCAATTTTATGCTCAAAAAAATCTAAACCTATTTCTTCCATTTATAGAATTCTTTTACGATGGGCCTCAGAGGACAAGCCTGTTAAAGCAGTTATGATTAAATGGGCACAAAATGTTTCTCATCCAATTCCTATGGAACAATGGGAGAAAATCTGGAAAAAACGCGTTAAATATACTCCATGCCAAGATATTAAGGAAAACCTAAACAAGATGTATCTGCGATGGTATCTTACACCTGTAAAATTGTCTAAAGTGTATTGTAATTATTCAAACAAATGTTGGAAATGTGGTCAAGAAATTGGTACTTTTTATCATCAGTGGTAGTCCTGCAAAATTGTTTAAAAAATTTGGAAGATTACCCATATTCAAACAGAGAAAATGTTAGGCATTCAGTTTGAAATGCCCCAGAACTCTATCTATTATCTATAATGGATGATGGTCTAGGAAAAAAGTTTGGAAAACAACTGTTTTACGTGGCAGCTGCCCCTAAGATGTCGTTAGCACAAAAATGGAAATCGGAAATTATGCCCTCATTAGAGGAATGGGAGATGAAAGTGTTTGATATGATTCAAATGGATAGGCTCACTTATGTACTAAGAGGAGAGAAAATTGAGAGATTTATGCTAGAATGGGACGATATAATAAACTATTATAGGAATTTATGGAATGGTATCAGGATGGTGAACACTGATTTTTGAAAATACTCAGGAATATTAACTATAAAGGATTATGTGACTGTTTAGGAAATAGAATGGAACTTATCTTGTTCCCAAAGTCGGAGGGGGAAGTTATGAAGATACAGAACGATTCTAGGATCGAAATATATTTGTATGTTAAATATGTATTTAATGACTTTTTGTGATGACAGAATGCATGTTAATGTTACCTTTTTATGTTTTAATCAATAAAGATATATTAAAAGGAAAAAGAAAAAGAAACCAACATCATCTGGAGAGCCAGAAAGTTTCTCAGCCTTGCCATAAATGCTAGGACAAGATTATATAATACTCACACAAATCTACTATATAAAAGTCAATGTTTGTCTGCATGTTTGTCTACTTCAGGCAGACAAAGATCTCATACGATTGGCTGTGTGAGGCACGAAGACCTCATATGATCGGCTGGCTGTGAAGACTCTATGGAATCCTGGGGTTAGCAGTTTAGGGAGGGGCCTTTAGAATTCTCAGCCAGAGAGCTCTTGGGCCTCAGGCCAGTTGCTATGAAGATGAGGTCTAGCAGTAAGAAGAAGGGCAGTGTATTCCCTCAGAAACCAAACCTCTGTTATGTTAACTCCTCTGAATACAGATTGGATTGGGGAATACAGGAAAAGTTACAGGTACTGGAATAGGCTGGTTGCTATGGAGATGAGGCCTACCATCCATAAGGATGCCAGAAAACTTTTGGGAGGCATAGGTGAGAAAAATTAAAGTGACATACACAACATAGTTACAAGGTCTTCTCACCTCACACAGTAGATTGTGTGGATTCCATTTGTGAGGAATCTTAAAGTTGATATTCAAAACGAAAAAATGCTTCCAGAAAAACATAAAGCCATTGCACCAATTCAACAGAAAGAAAGAAAAAATCAAAAGCCAGTACACCAATGTCACCAGAGAACACAGACTGGATTGGGGGAAAAGTTGGGAAAAAGTTACAGGTACTGGAATAGGCTGGTTGCTATGGAGATGATGCCTAGCAGCAAGGAAGAGGACAGTGTATTCCCACAGGAACCCAACCTCTGTATGTTAACAACTGCGAATACAAATTGGATTGGGGAATACGGGTATAAGTTACAGGTACTGGAATAGGCTGGTTGCTATGGAGATGAGGCCTAGCAGCAAGGAGAAAGACAGTATATTCCTCCAGGAACTCAAACTGTGTGTGTAAATAACTCTGAATACAGATTGCATTGGGAAATATGGAGCAAAGTTACAGGAAATGGAGAAGACAGTTTGGTGAGTTCTTAAGAGGAAAATAAAAACACTGAGCAATGCCAGGTAAATATGCTAATTTTAAATAAAAAAAAGTGCAGCAGAATACTTTAGTGCTTATGATATATTCTTTTTTTTAATATCTGGTACATCTGCATCTTTTGGGTGTAACATTATGGGTGTTACAAGGTGTCCCTACTTTATTATTGTACTGCTTTAGTGATATTGTTAATCACACCTACAATTTTGTCAGTGACTCAGTGTATTCCAGCTGCAATAGTACTATAAGGTACGCATTACTTTAAGAGAAGCTCTGCTCTCTGATTCTGGCCCTGGCTATATATCTGAACAGCGAAGTCTACTTGTAGAAAGGTAACACAGGGTGTAAGCCAGAGATGCCTGGCCTGTGTTAATAGAGTACTGTTTTGCCACTGTTCTGCCATTATACTTCATTATCTTCTTCAACTCATCGCACTGCTCATCTCACCATTATTTCATCTCCCTTTTTAATTACTGTTATTCAGTTCCACAATAAAATTCTGATTTTGTGAATTACAAGAGTGGCTCAATGTGAGTTGACTGTCTGAGAGAGATATAGCTAAATGCAACATATTTTTAGGCCAGAACATAAAATAATTGACTAAGATTAAGATGAGAAATTTACCTCAACTGAAATATTTTCTAGCACTGTATCCTAAAATATCTTTGAAATCTTGAAATGAAGGTAAATTAATTTGATTCAAATGTTTGGTGTTTCTGAAGGCACAAACAGTACCAGTTGGTGGCCATCAGGACTGGTAAGACAGGATAGCCAATGGAAGGTAAAGTCAAAGTTAGCACACAGGAAGGTCAGAAAACACTGGTTTGTCCTCCTTCTCTTCCATCACAATGTCACTACAGCACATAGAATCACAGAGTTGGAAGAGACCCCAAGAGCCATCGAGTCCAAACCCCTGCTATGCAGGAACACACATCAAAGCATTCCCACAGATGGCCATCCAGCCTCTGCTTAAAAACCTCCAAAGAAGGAGACTCTACCATACTCTGAGGCAGCATATTCCACTGCTGGACAGCACTGATCATCAGGAAGTTCTTTCTGAGATTCAAGTGGAATCTCCTTTCCTGTAGCTTGAATCCATTGCTCCTTGTTCTAGTCTCTGGAGTGGCAAAGAACAAGCCCGATCCCTCCTGAACATGACATCCCTTCAAATATTTAAAACATGGCTATCATGTCCCCTCTTAACCTTCTCTTCTGCAGACTAAACATACCCAGCTCCCTAAGCCACTCCTCATAGGTCATGGCTTCCAGATCCTTCATCATTTTGGTCACCCTCCTCTGGACACGTTCCAGCTTGTCAATATCCTTCTTGAACTGAGGTGTCCAGAACTGGACACAGTATTCCAAATGAGGCCTAACCAATGCAGAATAGAGTGGAACCATTACCTCCCTCAATATACCATACTCCTATTGATGCAACCAACAATCGCATTGGCTTTCTTGGCTGCTGCATCACACTGCTGACTCATGTTCAGCTTGTGATCTGCAATCCCTTAATATCTAAACGAACTGTACTCTCATGCTATATTTCTATTAATAATTAGGGAAAGACTTGCCTGTTGAGTTCTACAGTAATTAACTAAGGAGGACATTAACAGCTAATGCCAGTTCATGGCCTGCTTATAAGTTAGTAAGAAAGAAGATGTGAGCTGGGTAGAATTGCCACATTTGACCTAATGGATCAGCCGCTATTATGGCACTGAATTTAGTTTCTCTGCCCTTTAGAGGAAAGTGTCATAATTTGCAATATTGTTATAACACTGTCAAAGATAGTCCTGTAGGACAGTACTCAAAAGTGCAATCCTAAGCATATTTACTCTGACATTAAAAACCCACTAAATTCACTGGGGATTTATTCCCTTGTGTGTTATCCCTTGTGTACAGTCTTAGGAGAGAATTTGGTTGATGCATTATGCTACTGGTCTACACAGCAGTGGCAAGGGAAGGCAGACAAAATCTCCTAGCTCTAATTACCCAATTTCTCCAATGCTTTTGTTCCTTTGTGGCCACTGTGGTGTCAGCCTCTTCCACTATCGCCTACACCAGCATAGTTAGGATACACGTCGGGTTCTGGCTTCATCTTACATATTAACAACATATAAGTTTTTCCTAAATACCTCTTAAAATCAAGCTTGATGCCCTTGTTAGTGGTTTTAATTTCATTCAGCCATTCCTTTAGTGTGTTATCACTACTTGTTTCTGGTGGATGAGCCATAATTGGTTCACCATCCATTTCGCAAAGAAGGACATCTGCTTCTATCATGTGAGCATTACCTGTGTGTGAAAACAAAAGCGTAAAAAAAACCTGAAAATGTTAAAACATGAAACATAATACAATTTTATAATTTTTGTTATTATTTCAACAAAAGAATTAGTTTAATCTAAATAAGGGAGAGCACTAGGTAAGCCTTAAAAGAAACTGGTCTTTCAAAAATTCCATTTTACAAAACAGAATTATTATCCTTCACTTCGATGGGATGAGAATCATGTGGCCCTCCAGAAACAGTTGTACTGCAACTTCTAGCATTCCTCACCACAGGCTATTTTGACCAGAGTTGCTGGGAACTGCAGTCCAATAATGTCTGGTGTGATACATGATTTGTATCCTTAAGACAAACTTTGTTCCTCATCTCACAATGTTACTTACTGGAAGGAAAATGAAGAATTCCACTTTTAAAATAATGAATACGAAAAACTTTACTTTAAAAAGCAACAAACAGGTGAGAATTTAATTCATGGATAAGCAGTAAATTGAAAAGAATTCTCATTGCATTCTTCTCTTTGTTTAGCTTTTCACATCAGTTACTTAATGAATTTTTCATCTGTTTGTGCTTTTAAAAGCACACATAATTTGCTACAGTTTGCCAGATATGTTATTGTTTACATCTATGATAAGGGTTCCTTCCATACACAGAAATAATAGTTCCTTAAAAAAAAACAACTGCATAATCACTACCTGATTCTGGTAGTGCCTCCTGTCCCTCCAATAATTTCCTGTACCCCATCCCACACTGTTTAGGGAGAGACCCTGTGAAGGGACTTTTGAAATGATCTAGATTAGTGCAGAGGGAAAGGAAAAGATGGGAAACTTTCTTCCAACAAACTTCATTCCATACACTTAACTCAAGTAATTTTTTCACAGTCCTTGTTGATGATTATGATATTTGTGATTGAGTTATTCCTCATTCTAATGACATAAAATTATTTTCTCTTTTAAAAAAAGAAGACTGAGTCAATAACTGGAATAAGTTATGGTACTGGAACTCAAAACAAGGAAGATGATTACTGTTAATATTTTACTTGTCAATTCATAACCACAGTATATATAGTCAGGGATCCATATCACTTTCATTAAAACTCCAAGGTTTTCATTACATGATAGAAGAGGTCCAGACCAGGATCTTTATACCTGAATAAGAAGGGTTGGCCAAGACATTTGCATCCTAAGAGGAAGATGGTTCTATTCCTCCAGTTTGACATTCAGAAGCCAAAGAACTGCAGTTAATTGTACTTTCAAATACGTTTTCCAGTAGATACTTACTCTGTATTGCCTCTGCCATTTGTAATTTATTGTTTGCTCGGTGATACCAGATGATTTCAGCCCCATCTCTTGTTTTAATTTGCTTGGTATTCAGAAAATAATCCAATATATTTTCTCCCCAAGATCCTGTGTTTGGAACAGTAGAGTGAATAAATGTTCATGCATGAGAACTTCCAATAGTATATTAATCTACCTTTATACCAATGTTATAAAATATGATAGAAACAGCTCATCTGGCAATAATGGCAGAATAAAAATGGACTAGTATTAAGAATATACTAATGTCATGGAGAAAAATTAAAAGTTTTAACTACTGACCAAAGTCCTGCAGTGCCAGAAATAATTAATAGGCTGCAACTGAAAAATTCTAAACTAGGCAGGAAAGCTGTCATGTTGCAAACCTGGATTGTACCACTTCTGGCTGTAGATTAAGGTTCACATGCTCAAATGCTCTTATACAGGAAAATAATTATCTCTCTACATATAGAAAACCAGATGTCAGAGAGAATGTTTATAGCTCAACTTCTCCCCCGACACACTATTTTTCTGTGTAGGGATTTTCTCCCCATAGATTCAAACAGCAGCATGTGACAGCATGTTGATACATAGTTGTTTCCTTCTATTCTATATGTGAGAATTGGGCCTTGACTTTTGATTCTTAATCAAAAGTATTCCATTTACCCAGAATACTTCTGATTTAATAAAAGCATGGGAATGGCCTGCTGGATCAGACCAACGCTTATCTAGTCCAGCATCGTGTTTCCCACAGTGGCAAGCCAGATGCCACATGTAGAACACAAAGACAAAAGCATCCTCAGACATGCTCCCTAGTGGCTAGCATTCTGAGACAAACTACATTTGATACTTTAAGTAATATATAAGCATCATTAGTAGTAGCCACTGGCAGAATTATCCTCCATGATGAAGCTTATATCCAATGGCTTGGTGCACTGCACTAGGCTCTGCACTTTTTCCAGGGTAGGACAGCTGTGGCAAAGAAAGCCAGACGGAATCTTCCAGCCTTGAGCAGGTTTATTCTTCTAACACTGTCTTTTTCTTTATAGCTCCTGCGGCTGCAGCTATTTTCTTCCTTGTTGCCACAACCCATGACAGTGTAGTTACAAGAGAAAAGTAACCAGTAAATATATATTCCAGGGTAAAAGTTTCCAGGGGGACTGTCATTCCAAAGTTACAAACTTCCACTGAAAGGTGCACTTTGAAATTTATGCACAGGATTAAGTGAAATGGAATAAAATTGGTACCTAATACATAAAACTTGCCACATAATTGCTGAACTTACAGTTAGTTCCTACATACTAAAATTGGTCATCTATATGGTTCTTGCCTCCTATAGAGCAGAAAAGAATTATTTGTTTTCAATTCAGAACAAAATATTTGGAGGAGATACAACCACCACCATATCTCGCTGGGCTTTTTCAACACATTTCAGTGAAGTAACTGCAGCTGTGTAAAGTTCCTCTTTAAAAGGGAACAGGATGTCTCTGCTGAGAGATGCACTTCTGCTGCAAAGATATTACATCTTTTCCAGGACATAGACTTCAATATCTTGTTACAGGAAAATTTGATTTCCCTCCCAGATAGGACATCTAGTACAATTATGAATGTTGTGTTAAATGTGGTTGTACAAGTGCCAGAGGCATCTAACTGAATAGTACATGTGACAGCACTGATGACAAATGACTTATCGTCTCAGTTCCTCTAATTGTGATTTTTTTAATGAAAGTTCTTCACAGTTCTTTTAGATTATTTAGAGTCGCTGTTTTCCCCAGCTGTTTAATTCAAGACACCAAAATCGTCCTGCGAGGTTGGTATTCTCTGGTGGTTGCTTATTAAATTTTGTGGGTTTTGTTTTATCCTAAGTATATTTTAGTGTTTTAAGCCACTTAAAAGTTTCTTTTGAGGGAAAAAGGGACAAGTTATTTGGTTTTAAAATAAATAAATCACTTTTTTATTTTTTAAAGGTGCAGAGGTATAGAGCTTGTTATGGAAAGGCACTGAAGTTTTGAGAATAAATAGAAAAAGCAGATCTGTGATACCTAAGTGTAACCACACAGTATTCACTTTGTGTAGGTTATTCATCAAAAAACTGTTATTAACAATTTTGGAATCTTCCTTTCAATTCTTTCAAATGGATAGTTCAAATTTTCTTCTATTGTCAGGGAAAAATAAAGCACCATTTATAAATTAATTTCTTACTGCTCGAAAATACTTACATGTGAGTAGGCACAACCAAAGAGGCCAGAGTGGACCTTATACCATCCCCATCATGCTCTATTTAACTAGCTTTGACTGGAGTATAGAAGACTTTTCAGGTAAAATATGGTAGCCATTTAGATCTTAAGGTGCCCATGAAACTGGTATTCTAAACATTTTTGATTAGAAAAGGGAGCTGTAGAATTAAAAGGTGCTCCATTCCACTAACTGCATTAAATTGTTTATTTGTGTCTTCAATTCAACTCTGACTTATGGCAACATTATTCTACGATTTTTTTGGCATGATTTATTCTGCGGAGGTCTGCTACTGCCTTCCTCTAAGGCTGAGAATGTGCGACTTGCCCAAAATCACCCACTGAGTCTCCATAGCTGACTGGGGATACAAAGCTTTTCTACTCTTAACTGCTGAATCCTAGGGAATTCTAGGATTTGTAGTTGGTGAGGCACTAGAACTCCCTGAGAATCCTAAATGAACTCCTTAAACTGCAAATCCCAGGATTCCATAGGATGGACCTACTGCAGTAAAAGTGGGGCTATAATGCTATATTTGCCTAATGTGAAAGGATCTCCGATCTCCTGGACAAGTCAAACTACTACAACACACAGATTCTCAACATTAAATAACTATTTATTTATTTAAGTATTTGCTTATCACTTCTTAGCCCATTACTGAGAAAGTCATGTCTTGCATATTCTCCAGTGCTGCCTCTCAAGGTTATGGGACACACAACAGGGGTTCTGTTGAAGATCTCAAGTCCCAGGCAGGCTTGTGTGGGAGTAGAGAGTCTTTCAGATATGCTGATCCCAAACTGTTTAGAGCAGAAATGGGCATAGTGTCACCCACAGGCCCCTGAACCCCCTATCAATCTCCAAAAGACTCTCAATCCAGTTGTTTGTTTGTTTTAAAAAAAAAAGGGTTTTCAGCATGATTTGAAAAAATACTCACTTGACCCTCATAAACTTTTCAGAACACTATCCCAAATACCTGTTTTTCTCTGCAGTCCCTCTTAAATTGGTGAGAGGGAGAAATGTGACAAAAAGTGTCTGCAGCCCCACAGTCACCAACCCCCGGTCTAGGGCTTTGTATGTCAAACTTTTGAATTTTACATAGTATTTTTCTCATAGTATTTTTTCTCCCACAAAACAATCTAAGGAGGATTTTCAGTACAGTAATCTGTGTAAATAAGGATTAAAAATAAGACAGATCCAATAAGAAAATATGCCTGCCTGCCTGCCCAATTTTTAATTTCACTATCAGGTGTTCTAATAGGTGTAAATAGCTATTGTTCATGTTTACTGTATCTTACCATAGCTAATTCTAAGGTCAGAAGTATTCAAACCAACAAGTAGTGAACACAGCTTGGAAGAAGGCTGTCTTTTTTACACAGAGATGGTCCTTCTGTGTTCTCCAACACTGAACATTACGTAAAATCTCTTCATCTGTCCTAGGATACTGAATTATGAATCTCAGAAGCTTGGAATTTTGCTGAGACTCATAAGCAAATAAATGGGGTAAGGAAATGAGAATATAAGGGAAGCGGAAAGGTAAAGCAAAAAAGAGGCTTAACGGGATGTATAAGAAATTGGTTTTTGAAAGTTAAAGCAGCTGTTTGCCTTCATTCAACATTCAAATGAGGAACAGGGAAAATGAAATCATGGGTAGGATTTTTCACCTTCATTCTAGCATAGCTTTTGAGGCCTGCCTAAATCCTCCTGGTACTCCCAAGCTGAGCAGATCAATTAAAACAAAGGTTAAATGGTGAGTGAACATTAATAATTCAACAACCTATTCTACTGGTGATTACCAACAGGACTGAACTCTTAGCATATTACTGTAATTTAATTTAAAAATAAATGCCAAATTAAAACTCAAAGTGCCAGTCATGACCTTTAAAGTTCTGCACAGCTAGGATCCTGACTATCTGAAAGATCACATCTTCTTCTATGACTTTTAAGGGGTAGGCTTTTCCTCTATCCTGCCCTCACCAAAAATGCATTTGATGTGACTAAAGAGAAGAGCCTCCTCCTGAATGGCAGAATTCCCTCACATGGGAGTCTGGGTTGGTTTGCTGTCTCCTCTCCTTGGGCCAGCAAGCACTTAAGCAGGCCTTTGGTTCTTACCTCTGGCATAAGGACCATTTAATGCTGTGTTATGCTTTTACCTTTTTAAACATAAAATGATTATTGCTGTAACAGAGCAGAAAGAGGCAGGTACCAGGTCAGCTCTGTGTACCTACTGGGAGGGACACTAAATGAGAAAACTGACCCCTCCCCATAAGAATTCTGCCCATCTAATAAAATTTTCATTTCCCAAATTTCTAGCACTGCAGTAATCTAAAACTTCAGCTTAAGTATTTGGAAATACAGTTTGGACATCCAAAGAAAAGGGGCAGGCAATATTGTTGGGGGAATGAAAGCACAGCAGATACAAGGGTTCTAGGTGTGAATTGATTGTCAACGTTTCAGTCCCTGTAACTCTTAAAATATGGGATCTCTTTTGCGAGAGCAATGTCCTCATTTTGCCCTCCTGTAGCTACATCCCTAAGATAACTCCATCTTCTACTCAGCTACTTTGTTCTTATCAAGTACCTTCAAGTCGACTGTGACCTATAGTGACTCTATAAATGTGAGACTTCCAAGTCATCTTAACCTCAACCTCCCTGTTCAGGTCTTGCAGATTCAAGGTCATTTCTTCCTTGACTGAGGCCATTTCCACACTATACTGTTTTATTGCTATTATTCCACTTTCAACATCCTGTGTAATTCTGGGATTTGTAGTTTAGGGAGGCCAAAGAGCTCTCTGACAGAGGATTCTAAATGCCCCTCCCTAAAGTGCAAACCCCAGGATTCCACAGGATGTTGAAAGTGGAATAATAGCACTATACCAGTGTAGTGTGGAAATGGCCTGAGTCTATCCATTTGTAATGCGGTTTACCTCTTTGTCGACTGCCTCCCACCTTCCGCAGCTTCTAGACCAACAAATTACCCTGAAATTGGCAGGTCACTGCCTCCTGGTTAACTTCCCCCTACAATAAATAGAGCCAGGAGAGGGTAGGGTTTGAATTTCTGTTCAGCCTTGGAAACTCACTGGGTGACCTTGGGGAAAGCCATACTCTCTCAGCCTCCGAGGAAGGCAAACGCAAACCCCCTCTGGAAAAAAAAACCCAGTGACAAGTTCGCTTCAGAGTCGCCATATGTCAGAAGCAACTTGAAGGCATACCATCCGATGTTTAGGCCCCTCCCTAAGCTGCAAACCCAGGATTCCATAGGATGTTGAAAGTGGAATAATAGCGCTATAACAATGTAGTGTGGAAATGGTCTACAACTAGCAATTTAAAACCCCTCCTTGCCTTTTTCAATGAAGGGAGTTTGAGGAAGGAGAACTTCCGGAAACGAAAAGGCTCCACCTGCGACCGCAATGGTACCGTTCCCCACCCCACGGCCGCTCCAGACCTGACTGAATAAGAATTGGGGGGGGTCCCTCCAACTCCGCAACGCCTTCCAATGAGCAGCGGCGCGCCGGTTCTCTTACCCCGCTCGCCTCCTTCCATGTCCGCCTGAGGAAAAAAAAAAAGTACCAGGCCCGGCGACGGGCCTCACAAGCGCCTCCACGCGCGGCCTCGAACTCACGTACGCGTGGAGCCGATGGCCTGGCGGTAGAGCGGCGTCATCTTCCGCCCGGGGGCCCCGAGCGCGTCCCGAGGGGTTTCCTTCTATCTCTGGGTTCTGTAGTCTCTCCTGCCTCAAAACCGCTCACAGGGATTGTGGGACCGAGCTGTGAGGTCGGGCACGCGCCTCCTCGCTCGCGCCCTTGGCCAGGCGCCGTTTCCAACCCCGCAGTGATTTCATATTCTCGTCACTTAACGGCTTCGCCCGCCTCTTCCTTACCGTCTGCAGCCGGATGTTAATTTTATACCGTTCAGACGGTGTCTGTAAAATTGGTTTAACGTTCTGCATGCCCCGAAGTCAGAATTTAATAAACAGGTGGTTCAATGAGCCTAGTTGCCGGTGAAAAGGAGGAAGGTTATTTTCCGCACGAGTCTGTTATAGCGCGATGATTCCACTTTCAACCTCCTATGGAATCCTGGGGTTTGCAGTTTCGGGAGGGGCCGGCCGGCCCCTCCCGAAACTGCAAACCCCAGGATTCCATAGGAGGTTGAAAGTGGAATCATCGCGCTATAACAGACTCGTGCGGAAATGGCTTCTAGAGTTATGACTGAAGCGTCCTTCTTTTTGTGTATGAAAGGGGGGAAAAAAATGAGTTCAGCTCGCGATTCCGCCAAGAGATGGTTAACGTTCTGGCACTTTTTTGTCCAGGTTTGAGGACCGGTCTCCTTCCCTTTGAGGCAACCTGCCCCTCAGGAGCGGGCTTGCCAGCCAGTGGCGAAAGGGGAAACATGGCTGTCCAGATTCATGAGCCGCGCTCCCTCAGATAGGGTCGTTTTCAAGAAAAGCAGGATAAAGGGATATTGTCTGCGTTTTCCTAGCACCTTTAACTGATTTTTCTCCTTTATGAGCGCTCAGGCCAGTCCTGAGCAGGAAACAAGGGCGTAGATCATGTTCCTTCAGTAGGCATTCTAGCTCAAAACGAAGAGTCAGTTTTCATGTGTTAAGCTTTTAAGTGCTGCTGTATTTATGTTATTAAACTGTAGCTGAGTACTGTGGTAAATTAGGCTGCGGACGGTCTCTATAGCAAAACATCCCGAAAGAATCCAAAGGTACAGGTGGCTTTGTTGATCTAAAACAATTTCTAGTCGTGTCGATCTCTTCTAGGAACAAGTCTTCTGTAAATCCACCCACAAACACGCATAAAAATACACCATTGCTGGGGAAATCCATTTTTTCCTCTAGTTAGTATGTGGATTGCAGCTAAACTCAGCAAGAACTGAGAGGAGCTGGAAAGTCCCTGCTGATCAGCAGCTGTTAGGATTTTGACTCCTTGTCAGCCCTGGCTCCACTACACCACTCCTCACCTATGCTACTGAGTTCAGCAGAAAAGGGGAATATACAGAACTGCAGTGGTAAAATTAGTAACATTTTGAGGGTGGCAGTTTATAAACCAATGTGGTCTTCTGGTTGTGAATGCTGCAGTACAGTTTGGGAGAGCCAGGTTCCCCACTAAGCCTTAAAGTTCACCGGCTGGTCTTAGGCCAGTTGCTTTTCCAGCCAACCACTTCACAGTTATGTATAGGGGTTAGCAGTAGTGTATACATCACCATAAAGTAATTGAAGGAATGGTGGAATATAAATATAAATAATCTGTCAAACTCTTAGTAATACATTTTTAAAAATGAATTTTTTATCTCACTTTTCTACTAAATTAGGAGTGATGAACCTTTGTTGTTGTTGTGTACCTTCAAGTCTTTTTCAACATTTTGGGGGGGGGGCTGAGAGTGATGTGCCTAACATCACTTATGCCATTTCCGCACTAGCCTGTTCTAGCGCGATGATTCCACTTTCAACATCCTCTGGAATCCTGGGGTTTGCAGTTTCCAGAGGGGCCAGTTAGATGATGCCTCTTTTTCAATATACACACCTGGTGGGGAGATAATGGAATGTTGCCTTTTAAATCATTGAAGGCTATTTCTGAGATGGCTACCACCAGGTCATCTGAAGCTGTGCATAAAAAGTCTTTTCTCTGAGATGGGGGCATCTTAATGAAAAGTTTTAAAAGAGCTAGATTTCTTTTCACACACCCAGACATGTTAATCTGAAGGGCAGGAGGAAGCAATAGGTGGAAGGGAGTTAAAGGTAAACCCTTTTGTAAGCAGATGAACCCTTCTTCACAGTGTATATAGTAGGCCAGTCTGGAGGGAAAAGTCCAGTTCATAACCTGTAAGATTCTGACATGGTAGCCTGTAAATCAATGACAAGGTAGCCATATGCTTTGCTTCTAGCATCAGCAAATGCTTCCATGAAAAACTTAGTATTTCTTAGGTACATTTGACAAGCTAATGTAGCAATTTGTCATTCATCCCTTTGGTTTTTAAACCACCATGTATTTTGCATTTAAGCTAATGATGCAGATGCTTTTTTTCTTGCAGAAAATATTCTGTATGATTAAGAAAAAAACTCACTCAAATTCCTGTGCTGTACATAACTGAGTAAAGGCTTTTTCAACTTCACTGTTATCAGAGGCAGATAGCATCAAATCGTCTATCATCAAGAAGTTTATTTTATTGAGAGTAACAAATCTGCATTATCAATTTTATCAGGCAAACCCTCTACAAATTGAATAAAGGGATATTTAGATAGGAGTTCTTTGTACAATGTTTGCCAACAGCTATAGCACCACAAAACTTTCTTAGGTAAGACAGAAAACATGCTGTGAGCATTATCCAACATATTTTTTACAAATACAGTTTTTCTACAGTTGCTTGGTCTTGCTAGAATGGCTGAGAAGGAATGTTGCCAATGTGTATCCATATTCAATAACCATAAGGGAGAGTCTTAAACGCTTCAGTTGTCATAAACCCCAGGATTCCAGAGGATGTTGAAAGTGGAATAATCGCACTAGAACAGGCTAGTGCGGAAATGGCTTTAGTCAGTTTCCATGACCAAGAGGAGAATTGAACCCTGGTATGTAGGGTTGTAGACCAGCGCTCAAACCACTGCGAGAAGAGGCAGTAACAATAAAAGTGTCAGGGTAGTTCTTAGGCTTAATTGAAACTCATCCATTTATTGATACTAGGTAGTAAACTACCAGGAATGGAGGGAAGGTGGAAGTTAAGAGTTTTAATATTTGTTCTACCATATGTAGCCTCATGGCAATTCTTGCGAAGCTTCCAAAGGTTCCATAAATATTAATGCTGGTATCCTTAGTGAATAGTTCACATCATTACACAGAAAGGCTTCCTGATGGGGAAAGGGAGTATATACCTTGACACATAAAAACAAGTTAAAATTAAAAGTGATGAATGACTGTCAAATCTATACTAAAGGGCCAGTATGAAAATTTATTGATTGATTCTTTGACACAAAACCATTATGCACATGTCACAATCAGGAAAGAAAAGGCATAATGTGAAAAAGTTTGCATCTTATTTTACCTTGCGCTGTTGCTGAGGCAGAGAAAACTATATTTTTTTGATGAAACTATATTTCCTATAATTTGGATTTGTAAACTGACCACTTTTTATTGGCACAATACTGTGGAAAAAGGACTGATTGGTTGCTTATAATAATATAGAGTCTCTAAAGCTTCAGGACCAGGGAGATAACTCCAATTATGAATGGACTATGTTGTCTGAAGCAGTATTTTTTTCTAATATTAACAGTGTTTAATTAAGAATACATTTGAGAAAACTCAGGTAGAAGAGATTTAAACATTTATATGAAGTACCAGTCATAACCAAGGAATGGAACATTTCTTAAAGGCCCCAAATTGTTCTCTGGGGCCAAATCCAATCCCTGATATCTCTAGTTAACAGACTGTAGTAGTGGAACTCGGGGGGGGGATGCTAGAATGTTTCTGTCCCTTTGAATGAGCAGAAAATGGTCCAGTGTTTTAGGAGGAAACACACCATGCAGTAGCTGTACAGTCAATGCCATGCATATTACAATGACAGGAATGTAGTGAGGGAACAGGCAGTGGAATCACAAGGGCTAGCCAGGTCTGACAAAAGAAAGCTCTGAACAGTGATTAAAACAGAAAGGCAAGTACTATTATTGCAACTCTTGAAAAAGGCATACAAAACCTGGAAATGGCATAGGTGAGCAAATCCCTAGTTAAACACCATTGAGTCTACATGTGTTTTCAGACAGACAGTTCTCTATGCTAGCGGTTAGAGGGCACTGTACGGCTAATTCCATCCTTTCGTCTTTAAGAGATTTCTGCTAGTAAGGAAAAAAAGAAGACAGAAGCAGTGGTGGAAGAACAAGGGTAGGTTTTGAGTAGAGAATTATGTCATTTTAAAGCTCCCATAAAACTCAGTGAGTGATGCATGATAAGGATATGATTAAAGCCTTTTCTAAAATAGAGGCACGCCTCAGTTAACAAAGCCTCTGACAAAGAAGCTCCTTTGTATTACAAGGTATTTTTATGACAGCCCAGACCCCCTTTTCATTCTTGTTCTCTGTCTAGCTGCAAGTATTTTATCAACATCAGCATTGGGAGAATGGTGAAGGAGGGCTTAAGAAACAGATTCAGTGCAGCAGCAGATCTGCCATAAGCAATGCAATAAAGCTTGATCTAGGAAAGAATGGGATTCTGCTCTACACAATGCTACTATAATCATGTGTGTCTGCCTACAACGAGCAAGGAATCCCCTACAGAACATGCACGAAGAACAAAGCAGACAGAAAAAGGAAAGCAGATAACTCTATCCCACAATTGACCCCTCCCCCCAGCATGTTGCAAAAGCAGAGTTCTGTACATTTGGAATGGAAATCATAATAAAACTGAGGCTGGTGAAAGAAAAAAAATCATCCCTGGATACATGGTCTTTTTTATGGTGTGGGAATCTATTCCTTTTCTTTATGTTATTTCTCTGTCTTGTACCAGTTTTATTGCGAAAGAAGTAATGGCCAAGAATATATTGACTTCATTAACTGAGGTAAATCTATATGTGTTCATAAGCTTACCAAGTGTTTGTTCAATCCTCAAGACTGTTTTGTGGATGTCCACTGTTGATAATGTATTTATCACCATCATTACTTTCTGTATTGATTCTTCCTCAAACACACACACACAGGCAGGCAGGCACACAAACACACACATGAAACTCTAGATAACACTCCATACAGCTGATCAAATGTGCCATAATACATTTGTTTGTATTTAAGGTCCTGCAGGACATTGTTATTTTTTGCTGCAGCAGACCAATAATGCTGCCACTTTGGAAACCTTTGCCTGTGGTATACCAGTAAGAGAAAATAGCAGAAATAGCTTTTCTAAAACAATAATTGCAAGTTGTTGTTGTTATAGAATTATAGAGTTGGAAGAGACTACAGGGGCGATCGAATCCAACCCCCTGCTATCAAAGCATTCCCAACTGATGGCCATCCAGCCTCTAGTGTGCCTTCAAGTCACTTCCAACTTATGCTCCAGAAAACCTATCACAGTTTTTTTTGGGAGCTGAGAGTGTGTGATGCACCTAAGGTCACCCACTGGGTTTCTATGGCCAAGTGGACAATTGAACTCGGGTCTTCAGTGTTGCAGTCCAGTACTCAAACCACTACATCTTACTGGGTTAGTGCTACCAAATTGTTAGACAGAAATAATATATTAAAAAAGATTGCACAGTGATCATACTGAATGTTTAAATGTTAAATCTGGTCATCACATTTTAGTCTCCTTTTATTACATTTAACTCCACACAAGTTAAAATGACATTAAATGTAGCACAAGGGGTATACCTGTTTATTATACAGTTTAAACTGAACTGGTATGTTTTGTTCAAACTCTAATTTTATGACAGATTGCACAGCTGTGTGGAGAGACACTACTAGCAAGCCAAGTAACAACTTAAATGATATTGAAATATTACAACATACAAACACTGATGTTAATAAAATCATTTATTTTTCTGAGAGAAAATACTGGGGAAAATAAACCTTGAAGACTAAATGCCTTAAATGAATTCTTTTTCAAATACTTAGAATAAAGATATGGTTTGGTCACGATCACAAGAAATCTTCTGTAGATGTCCAAGGGCTTGGCCATTTCCATTGGTACTGGGCTTTTTTTCTGCAACCTACCCCCGTAAAATAACCCAGTATATCTAAAAAGTAGCTAGCCATGTACTATACTATGAAATGCTCTTCTTTTGGAAGAACACCAGCACAAATGCCCCTTTAGGCAAATAAAACTAGTTGTAAAGGTATTTTGATCCCATTAATAGTGCTTGCTAGAACACTGAAAATCAAGTTTTAAACAGATCATTTATCAAGCTTTGAAGTAAATACATATCCTGCAACATGGTAAGACCAAACCACAGTTCTAATGAATGTTTGACATGAATTAACACAATGTTAACTTTTAAAAGTGTTGCAGAAGTTTTAATTATTACTTTTTTAAAACTTTAAGAAAGGGTTAGAATCTGAAGTTCAGTCAAAATAAGCCACTAAATCAAAAATATCTACACTCTGCTCCTCACGTTTGTGAGTTTTAACTTCTATGAATTTGATTATTTGCAAGCTTGTCCAACCCCTACCCCTGCCCGTCCTCAAGTGCTTCTTTTCTGGAGAAACCTTTCAGCAGCTTTGAGCAGGCCACGCAACCCTTTAAAACCCCACCTCTGGTCCTCTTTTCCTTCTCCACCAGCCACTGCCTGGCTAGCTAAAGATGACTCACAGCCCTCTTCTGATGCCCTCACCCAAGGAAGGAGATGAGCAAGAGGAAGGAAGTATAGGGCCACCATGCCAACTCATCCCCTCTCTGTCTTCTTTCCGTGACCTGGTTTGGATCCCGAGTGCTAGCTCTCACCACCTTGCCTCAGTCCCCTTCCCACAGACACACACACATTTTTGATATTTGAGGTTTTTCCCCTTTTACAGGAATCCTTTGTCCCTGATCCTAGCAAACGTGGAGGGCCAACGGTATCTGCAAATGATCTAGCAAGGCTTTGAAATGTTTCTGTCATTTGTTAACCACTTGTCCACCTAATTTATATAGATTTTAGTGATCTTTGTGAATTTGTAATTTGTAAATTTATAAATAACATTGTTTTAAAATAAGTCTGATACACTTATAAAATGAAATCAGAAATAAAATTTGAAGAGAATATGATGCTATTACAACAAAGCTCCTATACAACATGACATTGTACAAAACATAGTTACCTATTAGGGCGTCATCTGAAAAACCTCAGCATTCAGTGCTGCAGCTATTTTTCTCTATTCACTACCATTAGAATCTAAGTATAGTGCACTTAAGATCAACATTGCTATCATCTTTAAATGACCACAGGATTATGATTCTTAACATTGTAATGGACTGCACTGGTTCAATGGCCAGAAGTTTCTTATGGGCTCCTTAAATCCCATGACATCATTGCATGGCAAATGTTTTAGTTATAATCCCTTTTTAACATAATGTAAATATGAGGGCTGATCCTTATGCTCCATCTCTGACCCATTTAGAATTGTGCTATGATTTTGATTTTGTGCAATATTAATGACTTTTGTCTATGTAGTGTGCATGCCAAATTACATGTTTGTACATGTTGGTTTTTCATGACAGGTTTGTGAAGGAGTAGAGGTGGTGGCTCAGTAGGAAAATGGATCGTGTCGAGCAGGGAGATGTGATTAAGTACCTGCAAAAGAAGGGGCTGACTCCTACAGAAATCCACAGTGATATGTCGACAACTTTGGGGGAATCTGCTGTGTCATATGATATTGTAAAAAGATGATGTTGGGAATTTAAATGTGGAAGAATATCATGTTAAGATGAACATGGCGGTGGTCTGTCAAAAACTGTCAACACAGAAGAAACCATCAACAGAATCCATGATATAGTTATGCATGATTGATGAGTGACCATCAGGGATATAGCACAGGAAACAAGTGTCTCATCCATACGGTACACACGATATTGACAAAAGAACTGGACATGAAAAAATTAATGGCAAGATGGGTACCTCAAATGTTAGCCACACAAAAACAAAAGAGGATGATGCTTTGCAGGCAACATTTACAAACCTTTCGGACAGACAAACAGAAATTCCTCAACAGATATGTGACGATGGATAAATCATGGCTCCACTACTATGTCCCTGAAACCAAATTGCAAAGTCAGCAATGGAAATGTCCTAGTTCTCCATCTGCTAAGAAATTCAAAGTCATGCCAGCAGCAGGCAAGCTTGTGCTGTCAGTTTTTTGGGATCCCAAAGGTGTTCTCTTGGTGGACTATTTACAAAGTGGAGCCACAATAACAAGTTCTTACTATGCGGACTTAATTACAAAATTATGTGTTGTAGTCAAGGAGAAACACTATGGAAAGTTGGGACAGGGACTGCTTCTTCATCATGACAATGCACCCAGCCACAGGACTTATGTTACAATGGCTGCCATTCATAAATGCGGCTTCAAATTGCTGGAACATCCACCGTATTCACCAGATTGGCTCCCAGTGACTACAGACTCTTCTCAAAACTGAAGGAACATCTACATGGGAGCAGATTTTAATCAGATAATCAGGTAATAGAGGCCGCAGATGTGTGGTTTGCAGAGGTTGGACAAACCTTCTTCCAGGAAGCGGTCAAAATGTTAGAGGATCACTGGAACAAGTGCATTCAACTTCAAGGAGACTACATCAAAAAATGAGGTAGGAACATTGCCAGTTTTTACTCAGGAAATGGGTCGGGGTGGAGCATAAGGATCATCCCTTGTACGTCCAGTAAATGTCAAGAAGACATCTAGACACAATCAGAATCAGTAGGTTTGCAGTCTAACATTTAACATTTTAATTAAATATAAATCAAAGACAACACATGCACGCAAGTTGCTTCCGTACATAACGAACAGGAATATTATGCAGGTATTACCAAACTTGATTTAGATTACTAATCTCAGTCATCCTTATCCTCATAGGTAAATGCTTATTTACTGAAAATATCCCATTATAAAAATAAGAACTGTATAAAGAGCTCAAGTATTTTACAGCAACCTGTTCATGAAAATTCACACTTAATACACTGTTCTCCCTGAGAATAAACAGGGATACCAAGAAGTCTCAAAAATCAGAGAAGGAAGCACAGACAGGCTTCACAGCCTGATTTACTGCTACAAGATGACTACTTTAAGGTCATCTGGCTTCTTACTCTTTCTTGGGAAATCCAAGAAACAACTGTACAGCTGAGGACAAAAGAAATAAAAATAAGTATTCAATATAAAGTCCATTTTTATGTTCAATAAATCCATTATAAATGTATAACAAAGTCAGTAATTCAAAAAGTAGTTCAGTGGAGCCATCAAATTTTGGAAGCATCATTATACACTTCAAACATACCAGTTTTAAAAATCAGTGTCTTACAAAATGATCACACTTGGCAGAGACATCTCTGTGTTCTCACACAGGCAATATTAGTTTGTGCAAACATCTTTCAGACATTTAAGTATGTTGGTGCTCTCGTAAATCAACAGCTTGTATATCTGAACCTCAACTTTCAACTAGAAGCTGTTCTGTTCTGCTTAAATATGCTTTTATCTTTTTAAAAAAATCAAAATGCCAGTTAAGAATACTTCAATCAAGTTGCATCTAAATACAAATAACACCTAAAATATTTATTTGCAAAAGAATGATGGCTAACTTCAATATTTCAAAAACACTAGTTTTAGTCCATCCTTGCCTTTATAGCGGCTGTATTAAGTGTAAAGTTTCAGAACATTATTAAACCTAAGTTTAAAAACCAAGTTTTCAAGTTGAGGTTAAAGAGAAACACACTCACTTTTTAAAAGGCAAACTTCTCTTAAAGATACATTACTAAATCACTGGCTTTTCAAAAAAAAATCCTGAACATTTCATCCATGGTGTAATATAACTGCTTTGGTACTGGTCAGTGCTAGGAATTCAGTCCAATATAGTGTAAAATACATGGCAGTTATATTGACAGAGCTTCAGTAATGAAAAATATTAATTCAATTTCCAATGGAAGATTTGTAGTATTTGATGTTCCACCATGAATCACAGGAATCAAAGCACTATCCAGATCATTTAGGTAATGTTGAGGAAGAAGCTGTCCTCCTGATCCAGCTTGGTATTCCACCTAGAATGGGGAAAATATTGTTAAATGTACTATACCAGGAATGGAGAACTATAGAAGGCTAGTGAGGAGTGACTTTTTAAAACTACTGTGGCCCTTGGCAGGCTACATAAGGCCAAGAAATACTAGCAAAACCCCAAGAAAATCAACATTGAAAGCAATTTTGTTAGCCTACTTCCAGTTTTATTTAAAAAAGAAATAGACAGCTTTGGATGGCACTGTAGCCATGAAAAACTCCAAAGATATCAGGAAAACAAAACCCTATTCTTCGGTTCAAAAATTCTTTCAGGTGCATCAGTTCATGGGCCACAAAAATGTCTTTGGGGGTTACATGTAGTCTGCAGACCCCATTTATCCATTTTTGTATTACACCTATATGAAGCAGGCCAACATTCATTTAAAGTTATACCCCATCCTCTCCTATTCTTAGAGCTTTAGGGAGGTTACAAATGCAATTCAGCATTTTAAAAAGTTGACTCCACCCTCTAAAATTACTCTTAAAAGTTTTACAAAATGTCTTTGTGACTATCTGATTACCCACATAATAGATGTAGCCGTGACTCAGCTTGTGTTTGGAGGGTGGGGAATGGGAGGATGGGACCTCCCTTTACTCCAAGCCCTCTTTAGTCAAATGGGTGGCACCAGGCTCTCCTCTTTAATTAACTCCCAAAGCACATCCTGGTGACTCCTATGTGATGGCTCACAGAGATGGTGGAAACTAACTAAGAAAACACTGAATGCAAGCTTCCCCTATTTGCAGGTGTGCTACTGAGCACAGACTGGCTGTTGTTCCCAAGCTCAAAACAAGTTACATAAAATGTGAAACAAGGTATGTCCTCAATTGGCTATAATATTATCATCACTTATATAGATTCATAATGCTTGGTAAGGTGGAAGGCAACAGGAAAAGAAAATCCCATTACAAGTGGGACAAAATCAAAGAACCAAAAGACCTGAGTCTCGAAGACCTAGCAGGGTTGTTCAAAACAAGATGACTTGGGGGTCTTTCACTTACAGGATTGCCAAATGTTGAGATGGACTTCATGCAATTAACAACAACAATAATAACAATAACAATGGTATCATTTTGGAAGTTACCATGTCAGTATCCATGGAGACTCTAAGACCTATCTTGTTCATTCCATTACTTTTCAGTGTTTTCAGATGCTGACGAAGAGCAGTACAAGAAGCCAAGGCAATTTCTTTAGCAAACTGATGAACATGATTGCATGGCTCATTGGCCTTCAAGAGATAGAATACCTGAAATATAATTGAAAAAGTCAGCTGTGGTAGAATTTCCACCTTAAATCAACAAGCATAACTCAACAAGTATAATAAATATTTCATTAGAAGAAAAAACTATTGACAACGAAGGTTAACATTCTAAAATAAAATTGTTTTAAATACATATCCTGAGATTATTTTTCCCCAAACGCAGCACCTCCTAATCTCCAGTTCATCCTTTTTATTCCCTAACACACATACTGACAGTCCTATTAATACAACGTATCTAATAAAAACACAGTTTGCAAATCCAGTGCAAGCTAGCTGTTTCTAGGAAGAATAAAGATCTAAAAGAATTCATATTTAGACTTAATATTTACTTAAAAATAATTTGACATTTGTTGGAATGATAGTTTGTTCTTGAAGAAAAATGTAAACAAGCAAATGTGAAAAATAAGGTATGAAGCAACCCTTCACTGTACTACGATGCAGCAGTGTGTTCGAGAGCTATTAAGAATCAATTTAGCTACAACTCTGCTCACTATTAGAGTGCTTGCAATTCAGAATACACAAACAAAAATATTACCTTTTTGAAGAGAAACAGATAATGGAACTTGCCCTGTAATGCAATGTTAGGAATGTGTGGCCCCTCAGATGTTACTGAACAGCAACTCAGATCAGTGCTAGCTAGCATAGCCAATCATGTGGCATAAAGGAAGTTGCAATCCTGCAACATCTGAAGGGCTGCATGTTCCCCAATCCTTGATACACTGAATTGCACTGATGCATAATTTGTTCTTACAAGACAATGTGGTAAGTATATACAAACTTAATACCATAAACCACGGTATCATTCTGGGAGGTCTTGCCAGAATGGGACTTGGAGCCATTGTTTTACACTGGCTCTCTTCCCTGCTGCAAGGGTCAGTTCCAAAAGATAGTGCCAGGAGATTCCTGTTCTACTCGTTGGCCACTGGTTGCCGGGGTTCCTCAGGGCTCTATTCTCTCCCAAAACTATCAACATCTATGTGGGAGAGATTATCTGGAGATATAGGGTTTAGTGGCAAGAGGCTGATGACATCCAACTCTTATTTCTCCTTTTCACCTAACTCCAAGGAAGCTCTTTCAGTTTTAAACCTGTTGTCTTGCATCAGTTATGACTGGATGAGCACAAACAAATTGAAGCTCGAGACAACAGTGCTCCTGGTTGACTGAAAGCAAATAATGGAACAGAGATGCAGTCTGGATGCGGTTACTCCCACCCCCAAGATGCAGGTTTGCAGTTTGGGCGTACTCCTGGACTTAGCCTTGAACTAGGTTTCTATACTAGTAGACTAACTGTGCCCATTCCTGGTGATGTCTCATTTGGCCATGGTGACTCATGCCCTGGTTACATCCCATTTAGATTACTGCAATGTGTTCTAAGTGGGACTGACATTGAAGAATACTGAGAAACTTCAGTTGGTTCAAAGAGCTGTCGAGGGTACTAACTGGGCTTGGTTACAGGGCTCATACAACTCTCTACTCAAACAGGGAGCCCTGGTGGCGCAGTGGTTAAATGCCAGTACTGCAAGCCACAAGGTTGTGAGTTCGATCCTGTAAGTTGTTCGCCGCCTCGATCCATATGGAGAGGCAGGATACAAACAAACAAACAAACAAATAAAAACAGCCCTACTGGTTGCTGGTCTGTTTCAAGGCACATTTCAAACTGCTGGTTATGAGTTATATTGCTGTAGACTCTGTAGATTCAGGCTATATGACAGGCTATATCTTCATGTATGAGCCTGAGATCCCAGACCCTAAGATCCCCAGAAGATCCCCTTCTTTCAACCACTCCACCCTCAAGAGGTATGGCTGGTTGGATTATGAGAGAAGGTGTTCACTGTGGCTCTCTCTAGACTTTGTCACTCCCTCCCTTGGGAGGCTACTGTTGCCCTTTCCTTGCTCTCCTTCTGTCAGGAGACGAAGGCTTTTTATTCAGATAGGCTTTTACAACAGAAGGCTTTTAAGGAAAGGAGTGAAAGGAAGTGCTGTATTGTTTTAAATTGTACTTTTTTTTAACTGTTTTATATTTTAATGTGTATGTTTTAATTGGTTTAATACAATTAATTAATTGTTTAATATTGCCATGTTGTATGTTTTTATAATTGTATTGTAATAGTTTAAATTTGTAAACTGCCTTAAGTTCCAATCTTGTGGAAAAGGCAGGATACAAACAAAGAAAATGATGATAGGATGATAATGATATTTACAACAGTAGAAGGCAAAGAATTTGAGATTCTGATGGAATTAAGGGGTGTGAATGAGGCTGCAGTGCATGCTGGATTTAGCAAGCCACTTTACTTGTCTTTGTATTGTATGTAGATGTCTAAACAGCATAATTTAACATGAGCAATCTTTGACTTTTTTTTTTAAAGAAAACAGCAAATTTACTTACCTCTGTGCACTTTACAAGTTTTCCATCCATTTCAAAATATTCTTCTTGAATGATTTTTTCACTCTGAACTCCTTCCATGGATTTCCCATCTATTGGGCTTGTAACACTATGAAATATGGATAATACTACATTAATTGCAGTTAGGCTCTAGAGGTCTCATCTCCTACACAGTGATCCTGTTCATATCTACCATATATAAAAGTCAATGTCTGTCTGCATGTTTTTCTGCATCAGCATATGATTGGCTGTGTGAGGCACGAAGACCTCATATGATCGGCTGGCTGTGAAGATTCTATGGAATCCTGGGGTTAGCAGTTTAGGGAGGGGCCTTTAGAATTCTCAGCCAGAGAGCTCTTGGGCCTCAGGCCAGTTGCTATGGAAATAAGGCCTACCATCAATAAGAATGCCAGAAAACATCTGGGAGGCACATGTGAGAAAAATTAAAGTGACATACACAACATAGCTCATTTCCACACTACACTGTCATAGTGCTATTATTCCACTTTCAACATCCTATAGAATCTTGGGATTTGTAGTTTAAGGAGGAGCATTTAAGAATTCTCAGCCAGAGAGCTCTTTAGCCTCAGTAAGCTACAAACACCAGAATTCCACAGGATGTTGAAAGTGTAATGATAGCACTATAATAGTGTAGTATAGAAATGGCCATAGTTACAAGGTCTTCTTGCCTCACACGGTAGATTGTAAGGGTTCCATATGCGAGGAATCCTAAAGCTGAAATTCAAAACAAAAAATGCTTCCAGAAAAACAGAAAAGCCATTGCACAAATTCAATAGAAAAAAAAAGCCAGTACATCAACGTCACTAGACAACACAGATTGGATTGGGGACTATGGGGAAAAGTTACAAGTACTGGAATAGGCCGGTTGCTATAGAGACAATACCTAGCAGCAAGGAAGAGGACAGTGTATTCCCGCAGGAACCCAACCTCTGTACGTTAAAACTATGAATACAGATTGGATTGGGGAATATGGGGAAAATGTACAGGTACAGAAATAGGGTGATTGCTATGGACACAAGGCCTAGCAGCAAGGAGGAAGACAGTGTACTCCGTCAGGAACCCAAACTGTGTATGTGAATAACTCTGAATATGGATTGCATTGGGAAGTATGGCGCAAAATTACAGGAAATGGAGAAGACACTTTGGTGAGTTCTTAAGAGGAAAATAAAAACCCAGGGCAACGTTGGCTGAAAACGCTAGTATTATAATAAGCCTACAAGCTTATTAGCTAGGCCATGCATAACATATATTTGCATCAACAAACAGCCACTTTGTTCCTGTTTTTACAAATGGCAAAACAAGCCAAAACAAAGTTTAACCCCAGCTTCCTGCTACACATGAACTGGAAACTACACTTATGTGTTTCTAAGCAAGTCTAGACTTTAAAACAACGTCTGATGTTGGCTTGTGAACTGCTTACTATGCAGTTGGAAGTAAGGAATGTTATTTTGGAGGGGACAGAAAGTCTTTGGAGACTCATACAGCTAGCTTACCAATTCTCTGGATCTTGGCAAAACTCATAATTTGTGATCAACCTTGCTTGGGAAGAGAAACTTGACTCAATTTTTCTCTGTACCTACTTCTTAAAAAGTACTGGAGAGAGCTCAAAAGAAGCCCTCCATTAGAAAAAGGTTCTTTCAGTCACTTGCTAATGATTTCTGCCGGTTTCCTCATTTTTCTGCATCTCCTTGTGTCACATCTCACACTACTGAGAAGAGCTTCCTGACCCCAGGAGTAGCTGGGAGAACAGAGAGAGGGACATAACTGTTGTGTGAGCAGAATTATGAACACAAGCCTTTGAATTCAAGCCACAAATACTGAACCCTCAGAATAGTGCGAGTGAAATATTTAAGCATCTAATGCACTTTGTTCAAAGCAAGCCTTTGGACTGTGTCCAGGACTATGAGCATGTATATGAAATTGGGGAGGGGAGAAAGGAAAAAGAATGTGTGTGCAAATTTTAGGACAGTTACAGCAGTACTATGTTAACATCCAGATTTCATTTGCAATGATTCTGCTGAAGAGTGACATTCTGACTGTGCAGTTTTAAAGTCATTCTATGGATTTCTCCCCACCAACTTCTAAATGTTCACTTATACAAAAAAGATTAGGGTTACTGCAAAAAAAAAAAAATCCTTCAAAGTATACTGAATCACCAAATTCAGAGCATTTTGAAAAAAATCAATAGCATTCCCCTTTGAAGAGTGGGCCAACACATATATGTTTAGATGTAACTGCAAAAACACACACTCAAGAAAAATGTTTACTAAAATGCTACGAAGAGAATAATCAGCAGTTCTTTACCCGTGGTCTGTGGATCCCTGAGGCGCTACAGTGGTCTCAAAGGAAGTACGCAAAGGCTTGAAGGCTGCTGAGCCCATCTCTTTCCTGCAGCAGAACGGAGTGTCCACGTGACAGGAGCCAAGACAAAGGCAGGCTGGCTGACTGTGTCAGTGTGTTACCTGTAACATGGCCACTCTGCTGTGGGGAGGAGGCAGGCTGAGCAGCTGAGCAACAGTTTTTGACCTTTCCAGTTCTCTTGTTTTCCACACATGATTGTTGTCTTGTTGCACAGGGCAAGTGCACCTATAAATGCTAATAACTTTGGTGAAGGACAGAAGAAAGTGGGGAGCAATAAAAAAAAAGAAGGAAGAGAAAGAGGCTCGCACAGCTGCCATTGCTGTACGACATGTGCTTCGCATGCAGCCAGCTCTGAGGAAAGAGGCAAACATGCCATCTCAGCCCCAAGTTGCCCCCTTCTTCACAGGTCACTGCTATCTGCTCTTGCAGCCCACTGCTGACTCTCTACCCACCAGATGAGTGGGTCCATGCTTGTCTCTCAGACTCACATTCAAGGACAGACAGATGCAACAGACAGTGGTGATGGCAGCTGCCACTCCTCTTGCCCATTGCTGTCAGCAGAGGCAACAGCCGCACCTGCAGCCATCGCTGCCTGCAGTCGTGGGAGTGGCAATAGTGGCAGCAGCAGGAACAACACATTCCACCAGCAGCTGGAGCCCTGCCTGGGAACCAGCAGATGCTGTTGCCGCTGCTACCTGTGTTGTGCATGCACTGCTGGTGCAGGCAGGCAGCACTCTCATGACTCACCAGCATCTCAATGGACAAGTGGCCAGTGCTCCAGGAAGATGAGGGTGGCACAGAAGACAGAGGGCTGGCACTGCAGCGGCCAAGGCTGCTTCTGACGCACCAGCAGCCTGCCATAACAGGAGTGCCAAGACCTGCCACGGCTTGAGCACTGTCCAGTAGCCCACCCTGCAGCAGCAGCAGCAGCAGCAACAACAACAACAAGGGGCTTATAACCCCAGCATCTGCAGCATATGTTGTGCCAGACTTACGAGCCCCTTGTGAGCCCATATTTTATTATTACTATTTGTATTATATTATTATATATCATATTATAATAGGAGTTGTGTGGATTTATTTATTTTAACCTTCTCCCCAAATTTGAAGACCCTTAATGAGCAACTTTAAATAAACATTTGATGCACTTTATGGTTTTAAATCTTGAGTTATGTCTTTGGGGTCTGTGGCAACAAAAGATGTTTAAAGGGGGTACCTGGTAAAGAAAAAGTTAAGAACCACTGGAGTAAGTTACATACAAATAATTTTCACTCTTATTCTTCCCTTTGCTTTATATTACATCTTGCACCAAAAAGCCAGGCCTGCAGAAGTTATACACTGAAACCTTAGTAGAAAGCCTACCTCACATTTGTTTTTTCTTCATCTTCTACCCAACAAATGTCTACATATTCTCTCAAATCTTCTGAATCCACTTTGCCACATGTAATCCTGAAATCTTTTTTCTCCCTTAAAGCTTGACGTAAGCCATTCATGGTCTCTGGTGTAATCTGTACCATTATTCCATCTATGAAGAAAAACACAATTTGTTTTACATTTTTTTAAAAAACACAAAATATTGATAATTCATTACAATATAAAGTCATATTCCTACAACTAAGTAATAGTAGGGTTTGGTACAAGCCCTACGCAGTCAGTGGTGAGGGATGGTGGAAGCTCAGTACAGCAACACATTGAATACTACAGTTACCCACTCTCATCCTATGGCAAGTGGTTTCTTACCTGTATCAGTATCATTAGTATACAAAATGATTTTTAAGCATTAGAAAGCATGATGAGCCATACCTTCAACAATACTAGATTTAGCAAGGAATCCTGAAGATGCTTTTAAGGACCCATTGAACACAACAAAGCTTGCACCTGTGACTGAAGAAACAAAATATACTTCAGTTGCCCATATGAACTTAAAATATTGTACAGAACTATCCACATTCCATGCTGTACTAGAAACATAACTCCCTAATTCTAGATGCATGCTAGACTCGAGAATGTTCCCCCAAGTGCTTTTAATTCCTGTTCAATTTGCAATAATTAGAAAATTACAAAACTAATATGTCTGAAATAGAGAGCTAGTGAGTGGTGCAGTGGTTTGAGCACTCTGCCCTACTCCAGAGATGACAGTTCAAATGCCCACTCAGCCAAGGAAACCCACTAGATGACCTCAGGCAAGTCACATTCTCTCAGCCTCACAGGAAGGCAAAGCCAAACCCCCTCTGAACAAATCTTGCCAAGAAAACTTCATGATAGGTTCACCTTAGGGTCACCATAAATTGGAAACGAAGGCACAGAACAATAATATGTCTGAAGGAGGACACAGCTAAGTACGGAGCATATGTTTTGCACGCAGAAGGTTCCAGAGTCTCTTCCAACTCTACATTTCTATTCCTCTTTTTCAAACGATGACACACAGGAGTACTGAAGAATGCCTATCTTTTATTGAGAGCCTGCAGAGCTACTTCTACTGAGATGAGTTTTTATTAGCCCAGACCACCCAATAGTCTAATTCAGCATACAGAAGCTTCATATTGTCATCATTTAAGTAAAAGGCAAGTTCTGAGTTCTGTATTTTCATGCTTATATTCTTATCATAACACTGAACCCTCACAGTAATAACATCTCTTTCATGATAATCTACACATTGTTCAGTGTGGAACAAGAAACCATATTTCTTGTGATGGATATTAAAGTTGCTTTTCTACTGCCAAGTAAGAGATTGGTTCCACGTCCCAGACATAATACTGTGAGCACATGATCCACTGGACTCAATACAACATAAGATAACTTACTTTTCCTAGGCTGTCCAGTAGCACTGTTGGCTTGTGTCTGATAGGCTCCTTCATCATTTTGTACACAAACTAAGTGTGAATCTGCCTCAGAACTAAAACTTGCTCCAATGCTAATGACATGCTCATTAGAAGTATTCATCACTTTGATCACCTGCAATTAATATTTTTTAAAATATTTTAACTGTTGTATTTATTTATTTAATTATTTAAATATTTATTAACTGTTTCAAATTGCAATACTCTCCACATTTAACTTAAACTGACAATAGAATTTATTTCTGAGTATACAAGAATAGGATCAACCAGCATATTAAGCTCTGATAAAATGTTATCTACGTGCATTATCTCCTCATTTTCTCTGCATCTATCTCAGATATAACCTCTGCTCCTTTTAGCACCCCTCAAGTGCCATTTTGCAAAACTGCCATTTTTACTGTACACAACCAATGCCACTCCTTGGTACTACAAGTCCATTTTTCCACATGTTATTTGGGTTTAGCTATAGCAATACATTATTTAGTCTTTACAAAATCTGTAAATATTGCTTAGGTTCAGAGAACAATGCATGTTAGGCTCCTCCTCCCCCCGCCAATATCTTAAGCCCTGAGTTTTCCCCCTTAATAAAATTTGAGGCAGAGAGTCTCAAAGCTAGCTGGCTGGTTGAAACAGCAAGCTTTAGCGGTCCAGAAAGGCTCCAGCTGGTCCCGATGTTAAGAAGCATGACAATGCTCCACTGATATCTGGCCTCTGGATTTGGGGCTGGGCTGGAGAAGCAGCCCACTATTCACTTGTTATCCCTGATTTACTCGATCCTTTAACCATAATCTAGGTCCTTACCAGAAATTACACTCACCTCGTTATATCTCCGAAGAGGTATTTTAATACAGCTTCTACCCATTTCCATATGGATAAATAAATTATCTATTGCAAGCAATGTATACTGATAGTTTCTAAGATCCTGCAATGCAAAAATAGAAAAAGATTGTTCATTTTATTTTACATTGCATTGTTACATCATTAGTAGTGTCCTCAGAATAGAATCCTTTAAGCATAATTCCAATGCAGTCAACCCCCTGCAAACTGTATGAAAAAAAGGTAACATAAATTACCTCTGTAACCAGTTAGTATAGAATACTAGGCATCCAGAAAGTAAAATAATAAAAAAATTAATCAAGTTTGAAAAGGAAATAATTACTGACAAAGAAAGAAAGCCTTGGGTTTATTTAATGGAGTTGATGCAAAATGCTGAATCCCTTGAACACTATTATTTTATGTTAAATTTTTGAATAGATTTTTCCTAAATAATACAATTAAAACATTGTACTGTAAAATATTAACAAAACAAGCAGATGAGTATCTTTTAATAAAAATGTATTTTGTGAAAACACATAGAATAAGAAGCACACATGTGCCCACCAAGTGTGAATAATCTGCCTGCCCGAAGTCACACATCTAGCATCACAGCCTCCTATTGCCACAAATCAGTTGGGACTGCCATAGCTAGTCCTCTGTGTTCCTGGATTCCCACCTGCTGCCTGTTTGTGCCTTCAAGCCAATTTTTGACTTACAGTGACCTTACAGAGAACCTAAAATGGAGCTTTTATTGGCAAATTTGTTCAGAGGAAGTACTTACTATCTTTGCCTTCCTCTGAGGCTGAGAGAATATGACTTGCCCAAGGTCAACCAGTAGGTTTTCATGACCAAGCTGGGATTTGTAACCTGGTCTCCAGAGTTGTAGTCCATTGTTCAAATCACTATACCACATTGGTTCTCTCAGTTCATCCAAAGGAACCTCAGTTTTCCTCTTAGCTCAGGAGGAGACAGCCTGCACTCCTCCTTAAGGGAAGAGGATAGGTAGAGTCCTGGCCTTCCCAGTAGGGTTGGGGAAGAGCAAAGGAAGAAGTGATGCAGCCAGTTTGATGTTTGTACTGCTTCAACAAACTGTTTGATCCTATAGCTTCTCAGGTAAGCAAAAATAATGCAAAACACACAAAGGTAGAAGTGAACTCTGGCTTGAAGTGATCACCTATGAATTACAACACAACTAGAACTGAGCATCAGATTCTCTCTCAATCTCTCTTTCTCCCTCACAAACTGATTTTTTCCCTTTAATGGACTCTAGATGCCTGCTTGATGTCTAAATTCCCAGGAATAGGACCAATATTTCAAAGAAGCATATTTATTGGGGGGAGCTTACTCCTACCTTCTTTATGGTTTTTTTTTTAGATTTCTAGACGCCTTTTTAAAAAAGCTTAGTCTTACTGGTTTTCTTCTCTCTACTTCCGTCTTTTTGATTTACTAATCCTCTGTATATGTATGTATGTGCATGCATTCTATCATACACATACCTACCCAAAAGTAAACTCCAGTGAGTTCAGAGGGATGTAGCCCTAGTTCTAAAAAACCATTGGAACTTAGAAATTTCCCTATGACAAGTATTATTTTTTAACTATGTTATTTAGACTGGTTTTGTTCCACTCAGGCTCCTGGACTAAAAGTTTTATGTATTATTTTTCTGTACATCTATTACCATTGTTATCCTAAAGACAATCTTGTGAAGTAGGTTATGTTGTGAAGTCTTGTTGTGACCATGAGTTGCATGAGAAGTTGGGATTTGATCTGATTATATAATGTGCATTGGGTAGAGGTGGTATATAAGAACAGAGAGGTAATACAATGATCATGGATCTAAGAAAAAGCTGTCATTTTGAGCAGGATTTGATAAAACCATTCAATTTTGTCATAATGTATTTTATAACGTTATATGTATTGTTAATCATATTGCATAACACAGATATACACAGACAGAATATTGTATTTACTGGTTTGGGGATTTCCCTTTAATTCAGGCTTGTTTAAACTCAGTACATGAATTCCAAGGTTCTTCTGCTTAAAATAGTAGTTTGTAATGTTCTTCCCTCATTAATAATATTTGCCCTTGCGTTGCCTGGCTATACTCTTTTAACCACATTTGGCTGTTGCTTGGCCACATGTATCCCTATTATATCTGTGAACTGTTGGAGGATAAAGCATTTAATTAACATCTGTATATCTTTTCACTGGTTATAATGACACATTCTGCCCAGAACCTATGCTAGACAGTTTCAAAAACAGTAACATGTAAGGGGGAAATAAGAGACAAAAAGCAAAGTGTTAGATTTTCTCCTTTTTAGAGTTTACGATATACTTGATAAAAGCAAAGGCGCTAATTCCAAGAGAAATGGATTACGGATGGGAAAAGATACTACCTGAACCTGAGCCCCAGTGCATAAGGGACCAGCAACCAAATTCGAAGACGGCCAAGATTAGCTTGACATGCTCGTGTGAAATAAGTTTTTGTTAAATATAATGGTGATTAAAGGATGCAAACAATTTATTAAAGCAGTGGAAAAATGTATCAGTATGTTCCATCTTCAGTGAGGGCTTCCAGTCCATGGTAAACAGTCAGGGATGCCTCAGAGGTTTCCTCACATATGCAATCACTGTCCTAGAGAAGAGCTGGGTTACCAGAGCTTTTTAATATTTTTATGATTCTTCTAGAAACCACCAAAACAGCTGCAGTAAAATTCCCCCCTTCCCTTGCAGTTTGAAAATAGGGAAGGAAACAGGAAATCCTATTAAGCATTTCCATCAAAGAGTGTGAATACTTATGTCTTAAATGTTATACCCAGCACAAGGAGTTCAGCAGCCTAAATGCTGTGCAGAGACTAGTCTATATGCAGTAATAAAATCATTTCAAGACAACTTGGGGCTCTCATGATGTCTGTCAACTTACACAATTCTTATTTATAGAACATCCTTACAGTAATTTCTTTCACAGATGCCAAGAAATTTAGCTAGAAACATTTTCACTGGGAATATGATGCTGCAAAATTGCCAAGCCTCATGTAGTTTAATACTTCATGCGGTTTTGGAGAAAAAGGGCAACATCCTGTCAATGCCATATGCACATATAAATGTAGCTTACACATGTATATTTCTCTTTTTGAACAAGGCAGGGAGCTATTCTCTATCCATTTACACCCCATCCAAAACCATTCCACCTCTGGCAGCTATCAAGCCTGTGGAGGAGCTGCTGCTACTTATCAGCATAGAAGGGAAGGAGGCAATCCAGACAATGAAGATGCAGCTGGTCTGGGCTTTCCTTCCCAAAGGGAAGGAAAAAGAAGACTGCATTCCATTTGTGTGTGAATACACCCTTGCTCCCCTGCCACTGCCCACAAGCTGAGACACCTGCTTTTTTCATCATCTCGCTTGCCTTCCTTCTCTTTCACTTCCCCAATGGTATACAGAAGGAAGACACAAGGCTCCATCCAGGGCCTGACAGCTACCAAGGCAGGGAGAGAACACAGAATTGCACAAGTAAAGCATACACTTTGCTTGCTCAATGTAGGATCTTGGCCAGAGTAAAACTGCAGACTATGTGCAGCTAGGGCTACCAAAGAAATTTCTCAAAGCTAAACTTTGAAATACAGAGGAGAAAGGAGGCTCAAGTGCAAAGCTTCATTGTCTGCAAGCCTATGTAGAATCATAGAGCTAGAAGAGACTACAATGGCTATTGAGTCCAACCCTTTGCCGTGCAGGAATACACCATCAAAGTATTCCCAACAGATGGCCATCCAACCTTTTTTAAAAACCTCCAAAGAAGGTGACTCTACCACACTCCAAGGCAGTGTATTCCACCGTTGGACTGCTCTTACTGTCAGGTAAGTGTAAAGAAATGCGGAAAAAAAATCTCAGTGATGATTCAAATTCTCTTTTCTGAATCAGTGGATCAGGGATGCCACAAACTGAAATAAACTGATCTGTGGCAATCTTATCAATGGAACTGGTAAGAATTCGTGTTCCAAGGAAATGTTTTACTAAATTCCTAACTTCATTAAGAAACACACCTTAAGAGAGCAACATGGAGATACACACACACAGGCGTGCACACACACATATAGGCGTGTGCACACACTCACACTCATACTGATTAACAGGAGACAATTTCATGATAACTGTTTAGGAGGGATGAGTATTTTGTTCTCCACTCCATTAACTAATGCCATAGTCTAAATCCACTTGCAAGTTTCAAGTAAAATAAACCTAGTGAATCAATTGAATTTTTGTGCATGTTGGTTTATTAAATTCCTAGTGATCCAAAGGGCCTTCTTTAGTTGGGATTAGCAAGTGGATTTAGGATAAAGTTTCTAATAAATCATTTGAAAGTTACACACGAAGCAAAAAGCAAGAATTTAGGCACACTCTTACAACAAACAATACAGTTTTGATTTGTACCAGCTTTCTTAAGCCCATTTGATTAGTGTGGTACACAGAAATCTTTATATAAAATTAACACTTGTGTCTCAGGTATTCTTCAATTAATTTTTAAACTGATTTCCAACCTCAAGTTCAAAACTGTTTCCATCAACTTATAGTTTCCTACATAGCTATCATTAATGTATATTCATGCAACAGCAATATATTCAATACAAAGATCTGCATTTCTTCTCTTTTTTCTGCAACTTTAGTGTCATTAATAGGGCAACAGTTGAATACAATAAAAGCAGGTACTTACAACAAGTAAATTCATGAGTGTGTGTCCTATCTTGCCAAACAGGGGCTTCCTATGTCTTATACTTGTTAAAGGAGTTGGATATACTAGCAAAAAGAAAAGTACAAACACAGAATATATGAACATTGAAGTCAACACAGCCTCTTTAACCGATGCTTTAAAAGAAGCTTTCACAGAAGCAAAATATTTGGATTTGAAACACTTCAGAACTATATCCACAGACTCAAGGAAGAGTTGAGCTAATGAATTATGAAGCATGGCCCACAATGCAGTATGTAAGCCACATAAGGTACTTTCAAAACTATTTTATAACATGCATATTTGTAGTCCAGAAGAAATAGTAGAAATCTGCACCAGACACACCCAAGTTCTTGGGAGCCTATGAAGTTGCTCTTTAGAACCCAGTCACTATATTTGAGCCCCAGCTAAATAATCTGGAAGTGTCTGCAATACAGTTAACAAATGGTGTTAATATGACCAGCTTCTTGTTTCACATGCCAATGGAAGCCCCATGTTGAATGTATGAGCTGAATAACTATACCATTCTTCTTAAAAATCATCTAAATAATTCAAATATGAAGTCTTAGCTTACAACTTGCCCCTGCCTATATGTGCCAACAAATATAATCCATGTAATGGGCGTGCGGACATAACAGAATTAAAAGAAACAATTAACTGGAGTATATATGTATATAAATGCAAGGTTAATGCTATGTTTTATGTTTTAACAATGGTTCTTCTGAACTGATCCCAGAAAGAGGTTGCCTTTAGTTTATACTGTAAAAATGATCCAAACAATATATGATATTTCCTCTGAAGATGCCAGCCACAGATGCAGGCGAAACGTCAGGAGAAAATACAACCAGAACATGGTCTCAAAGCCCGAAAACTGACAAGAACCAATATATGATATTGTTTACTGAATTAGCCAAAGAAATATTCAAAAAGAGAGCAAAGCATTGCTTCTAAGCCTACTCCCTATTGAATCAAAAATAACTAGAATTTTCATTCTCAAATAATTTCAAAACTTTCTAAACTTTTGAAAACTTTCTAAAATGTTCTTATTCAGATTTGTATGGCAAAGTGTAACAGTCATAAACTAGGCCTACAAAGAAGACTCTAGCATAAAAAATATAAATAAAATAACAATTGTAAGATGAAAAACCATTTTTGTTTAGTTTGACATTATCTCCAACAATGGGATGTCAGGTACTCTCAGGATGTAGCCATTCCTGGTTTCCCTCTGGCACCCAATAATCAGAGACACCCATGCTCTTTTTGTCCAGCACACCCCTTCCAGTTTTTTTCTAACTCAAAACATCCAATTATTTCAGCCCTCCTTTCCAAGACAGATGCTCTGATATTCTTTACTGTTTCAGGTGCCCTCTCTGATCTTCTCCAACTGTACAACAGCCTGTACAACAAATTCCATACAGTATTTCAGTCCACCTGTTACAGAGATATATCAGAAATAAAAAACCCACATATCTTGTTGGACTCCATATTCCATCGTCAGCCAGCATGATCATGGGCAGAAATGACAGGAGCTGTAGTCATAGCAACAGCTGAAGAGCCATGGGTTAGCCGAACTTTTCAAATCCTTTCTAACAATTCCTAACCCTGAATATGTCTTTCTGTGCCACAGTACAATGAGCTGATGCATCATCCAGTGATTATTTTTTGTTCAGTATATAATAATCAGTTTAGGGATGATGGATAAGTCAAGGGTGGAACTTTCTATCCCAATATATATCGTTTTGTATTTATTTTGAACATCTGTCACCATTTTGCTTCCCACCCATCTAATTCATAGAGAATCTTTGAGAACCACTATTAGTCTATGTATGTGATATCACCCTCTCAAATAACTTGGCAGCAGCCAACTTCAACGACCTCACTACTCAGACTATTAATGAATTTATAAATAAGAGGCATCCCCACACAGATCACTGGAGCACAGCAGTATTTGCTTCTTACCCTCCACTTTCTGCCCTTTAAAACAGTTATGAATCTTAATAAAGAAATTACAGGACATTCCCTTTTAGAAGGGTATTTGGTGAGGGGCTTTGACAAGAATTTTTTGAAATGAAAGTATGTTTTCTGCTTATCTGTATTTAAATGTTTGCAGACATCCTCAAAAATTTTTTGAAGAAAGTCAGTGAGACAACCCTTCCCATTACAGTTCATCTTGCCTCAACAAGTCTGCTTCATTTGTTTGGGAATGGAAGGATGTAGAACAAGCAAATTCTTCTAAGAATCAGGAAATTAATAAGAAATTGACACTAGAAATGCCACTGTTCAATTCCTTCCATCATATGTAAACTAGGATACTGCAAGGAAAAGTTCCTGAACACACAGTTTGTATTTATGAATGACCTAAACACATGCTCAAGGAACCATGAAATGTAACACTAAGAAGGGTTCCACTCCAAGCCAAATCAATGAAATTGACACTTGTAACTACTATGGTCACAGACTTCAACCAATCTATAATATATTATCCTCAAGATTAAAGATTTTGAGTAAATGAAATAATTGTAATTAAAACTCACCCCCATATTCTGCTCCCAATCTCAACATCAAGCGAATTGGAAAAACCTTTGCCCATGGTACTTCCTGTTTCTGAATAAGAATGCCACATAAAAAAGGATTTTTTGGTAAAAGGAGACCATCCATTTTCTGAAAAGTTGGTGTAACAAACAGAATTCCACCATGTTCTTTGCTTCCAAGAAATCCTTCAGTGAATGTAAGGTTTTCCAAATTTCCTATGAATTTTCCTGGTTAGAAGAACAAATCTAGTCAAAGTTGTCACAAAAAAAAAAACCCTTAATACATATAGCCATAGAAATAAATATATCTTCTGAAGCAAAACAAAGAACCAGTTTACTATAACATAGAATCATAGAGTTGGAAGAGACCCCAAGGGCAATCCAGTCCAACCCCCTGCCATGCAGGAACACCCATCAAAGCATTCCCAACAGATGGCTATCCAGCCTCTGCTTAAAAACCTCCAAAGAAGGAGACTCTACCACACTCTGAGGCAGCATATTCCACTGCCGGACAGCTCTGATCGTCAGGAAGTTCTTCCTGAGGTTCAAATGGAATCTCTTTTCCTGCAGCTTGAATCCATATATATGGATACAATCTACAAAGTCATGGGTAGGGCTTTGCTGCCATCTTCTCCACAATGCAGTCCCATGCACCCCCCAACAAGCCATTCTTGAAAGTTAGAGGTCCACCCAGAACAGTGTGGGATGATACCTGGAGGGCTTCAATGTGACATAAGTATCAGCGAAGGCAGATGAGGGGCACTTCTGTGAGCAATCTGCCTTTACCCAAGAGAATTTTGGATCCAAGCCATATTCTATGTTAGTACAATCTTAGCTGTACTATAACTTTCAAACTATATTTCAAGAATCCGGGATTCCTCAGAAGCGATCTGTAGTAAGTGTGGATATGCCCACCCTTACTGAGGTTCCTCTGTAAAAAGCAACTGCAGATATGTGCTAGTTCAATTCTAGAGTGTAACAATTCACACAGAGATGAGGCCAATCAAGCTTTTCAGTGCTCTGTTAATATAGTCCATGTCCCTGCACCACAGAAACCTCTTCTATTGGACAACTCAAACTGGGAAAAAGATTGTCTCCAAATAGGAAGTTGAAAACTACTATTCTAATTCAGTCTCTGTCAATAATGCACTCAGACTTGGTTATGACATTGGCATGGACAGAATTTGGTCAAATTTCCAATTTCAGTGAAGAGAACTGATCTGGGCCCAGATTCAGCTCATCTGGTATCTACAATCAACTGAAGGCAGTTATTACTGTTATAAAAATGGATTCATAATCTGCTACAAAGCTTTAAAATTATTAAAAATTCTAACTGAAAAGTGAACTTTAAAAAGTAGAGAAACAGCTTCTTAGAGAATAGAAAATCTGAACAGATAGGTTTCTGAGTTCTACTGCCTTGGGTTTCCACACATGCTTGAAAAGTGGTCTCAAGTGTTCAAACCACTTTACATGCATTATCTTATTCTGCTATTCTATTAACGTGGTTAATGTTTGCTTCTGTACATCATTACATTATGTCCAATACACTCTGCTTTAAAAATTTAATGAAGCTTCATACCTTTCATGGCATCCTTATATATTTTGATAAATAATTTGAAGATTTCTTTAGGAACATCATCTTCATTTGGCAAACAAAGCAGCAGTATAATAATTTCTGCCTGTCCTAAGCCATGTAGTCCATTGGTTGAGAAGTACCAGCATCTTTCTGAACAATCTTAATAACAAATTTTAAAAATAAAATTAAGCTTATATATTTCTTGTTAAAACACAGAGTCTTCAAAAATGCAAATTTATATCCTTCTGCATAGCAACTAATAGAGGTATCCTAACTTGGTCTGACAGAGATTCACTGGAGTCAATAATGCATCCTAGCTCTTGCAAAGGTGAGCAGGGTAGGCTGTAGGGTTTGGGATTTTCCCCATTACTTTCTCTGACAGACCTCGATTATTGTCCCCCCAGCCCCTGCCTAATGGAAAATACCAACAATAGCCTGGTGCTGGTATACTTTATGTCCTGATTTTCAGTCCTCATTAGGAGACTGCATTGGCAATAAACCCCTCCATTTGCTAAATGTGCTATTTGGGGGCCTCCTGCTCATTATTACATGTGGGAACACTGCCACTGTGTTATTTCAGTGGAGCTTTCTTCAATTGTAAAAAGGGGCTTAGGTAGACAGTCAACCCCTCTGCTAAGAGAATGGCACACTGCAGAACTTACTGCAAATTCTAGCCAAGGAGAAGGAGCCACCTGTGTTTTAAGAAGGTGTTTCCCACTGGATCCTTGACTCCTGCTCAGTTTGTTCCCAAGTGGAGGGAAAAGAAAAAGAAGAAGATCCACAGAGAAAGGAAAAAATGGTCTTGCCATCCTAGGGAAGGTCTGGATGGCTCCTTCTCCTTCACTAGAATGGGCCTTCCTGGTAAGCTCTCCAAAGTGTCATTCTCAGTCAGTGGAGAAGGAGCCATCCATGCATGCGAACTACCCTAGCGTAAACAGAACATGGGAGGGAAGGTGGCAAGAAAAAACAATTAATCTGATAGCACCTGCTAGAGCACCCTTCAGTTGAACAGTGCACTAGCTGAAGGAAATTTATTTAGCCTATACTGCTTTATCAATGTGGGAGCTCTACTAATTTCTAACAGGGGAGCATTAGTTGAAAAAGCTGCTGACATAGCTGCTGACTTGGGAGAATGTGCTGTCACATTTGTGGTTTGGGAAAACCAAGGGATCTGTAGGCCAGAAATATACACACTTTGATCTATCAAGTTAGAGAAGAGCTTCTTCCCTAGTGAAGTGGATAAAAAGGAGACAAAGAGTGCTTCTGATTTCCAAAAGGGCCTGGTGCACCTGATGTACAGTCAGCCCTCCACATTTGCGGGTTTCACTTTTGTGGATCTGATTATTCACGGATTATTTGCTGTTATCTCTGCTGTCTCCCCACACCATTTTTAATAGGGATTGCAAGCCTTGTGAGACTGAGAAACTGCAAACAAGGCTTGTAAGTACCTATTAAAAATGGTGGAGGTGGCAGTAAGCCCCCACCAACCAAGCAGTGGAGGTGGCAGTAAGCCCCCACCAACCAACCACTTCTGCCCTGTGAAGAAACCCTGGAGTCTCAAAGGAATCCATAATGGGTTGAATGCGGTGATCATAATTTTTTTGTGTGTGTTCAATATGGGTTGGGAGGGCCTAGAGTTATTCACGGTTTTTCCACTTTCATGGGAGTCCCGTACCCCTTGTTTATGCTACTGTTTTTCTAAATGGTGGACCAGATGAGATAGATGGCAAAATGATGGGCTCTGGGTAATATAATAGAAAATTTATTTTAGGTAGGAAGACAGGATCAGGCCAGAGAGAGACAAAGTGTGTATATAATTGCAATGAGAGGGCTGTATAGAAAGAGTTCCTAGCTTTGAGACCATCCTGGCTGAGGTGATTGCTACAAGAAAGAGTACTTTTATGGACAGTATTCAGACTGGCTTTAGTGGCCCAAAAGGGAGTCTAAAATGCACTTTTAGTACATTGTGGAGATCCCAAGATAGAAAGTGGTAAGCAACCAAGGGATTTAGCACTCCATAAAAATCTCTTCACATCTGGATGGGAAGAAACAAGTCATTTTTGGTGACCTAGATCAAGGCCTGTTTGGAGGAGGTCTAAGATGATTTTTAACACCTGTGATGAGATTGATTTTGAAAGACCTGAGGTCTGCTGAGCGGGACAAAGAGCAAAAATGACAAAAGACAGAGACTGCTTGGTCTGTCTTTTTGTATCTTTCTTTGGCATGGCCTTCTTCTTAACCCTTATTTCAATGAGGGCCTCCTTATCAAAAAGAAATTTCCCCTTATAAGGAACTACAGATAAATTGGGTCTGGATTGTCTGCATTCCAGTATTTTAGCCAAATGAGTCTTCTGGCTACAGTAGCAGCTGCAATGGAGGAGGCTGAGAAAATCAGGGAGTCTCTAGTGGCACCAGCCATTCAAAAACAAGATTTATACGTTTTAAGTAAGCCCTTGTGTAGGGACTTTGCATTTAGGTCTTGGTTATCAAAAATATCTTGGACCCAGGGTATGGCTGCTTTAGAAATAAGAAACTCTATGGAAAAATGCACAACGAGCTAGAGCAAAGGCATCATGGGTTTGCTTAAAGGATGAGTCTGCTATTTTCTCATCAGACGCAGAGTCTCCCTCTCTCGGCACTATGCATTTGTTAAAAGTGCTGGAATTGGGCCATCTATGAAAGCAGGTTTAAGAAAATTCATAGCATCTGGAAAAAGTGTATACAGGCTTTGTGCCACATTAATGCCCTTTCTTTTTTGTGTGGGGTTGTTCCATTTTGATCTTATCAGTTCATTGAAAACAGGTAAGAAGGGTGAACCCACAAGCTTTTTTTCGGTTTAGGAAATATAGCTGTAGCATGGCTGAAGTAGTCTATTATTAAAGCTGCTGAAATGTCAGATTGAGAGTCTTGTAAACCCAACACTGCTACTATTTAGATAAAAGAAGAATCAAGTTATTTTGACTGTAATGTCTCTCTCTAGTTAGCTCTTCTTGTTTCCCTGAATCTGACCAATCCCCCTCCTCTGTCTCAGACAACCCTAAGAGAAGTTGAATACATAAGTATATCCAGTGGACAACTGATAAGAAAGGCAGCCAGGAGCCCCATCTCTGGTAAGGAGACTGGTTCCTTGTCTGAGGAATGAGTTGGCTTTGTTTCTATATTGATTTAAATAGTTGTAATGCCAACCCTAGCCCTGTTCCTTACAGGAACTGGAGAGGTGGGGTAAAAGAGACTTGGAGGGCAAGGGAGAGAATTCTAGGTGATTTCAATGCAGTATGGCCACTGATGGTTGTGCTGCTGGCTGGCTTAACCCCTCAAGCTCATTAGCAACCATGGAAGAAATTTGCTCCAGCCATGAATTCTGATCAAAAAATGGCACAGGCAGAGACATAGGAAATGAAAAAGGCACTGGATGCACTTGGCTTCTTGGTTCAAAATGGCCACTGTGTTGTATATGGGCATATGAATACAATTTCTGAAATGGCTGCTTGGATTTTGCATTTGTCTGGGCGACTCTGCCTAGGAGCCCCTCAGGAGAAATAGTAATCTCAATTGACTGAGGAGAGGTGGCTGGAGAATTTAAAAGTTTCTTCTTCTATCTCCATAACTTCCTTTAGTTGTTCAGCAGTGCTAGCTGGGACTATAGTACATTTAGCCTCTGTTAAGTGACATCTTGAAGTGAGTTCAGCAGCCTTAACCTCTTTGAGATCAGATGCAAAACTAAGACGTGCTTCTCTGGGATTAACATTCCCTTCTTTTATTCAACCACCTGATCAACAGCAGCTGCTCAAGAGGAGGCAGCTGTGGCAGTGAGAATTGTTAGCAAGTGTGCATTTTTGCAGTTCCCATGTGAGGTAAGTAAGAGTGCTTACACATCTACTATTCAGATATGCTTGGCAGCTTGGAGACTATATGCAATGGATCTGCCTTTGGATTTGGTTTTAACCTTTTGGATCCCAACTCCATTCCAAAATAGCACATGGAGCAAAGAAGGAGGGATGTGGCAGGAGGAGTACAGAAGAGGGGTCTCAAAAATAGGAAACAATTACTACCTGAGACAGCCAATGAACTAAGGCTTTTTGTGGGGTTTTTTTTGGGGGGGGGGTTGTTGTTTTGTTTTGTTTTGAGGAAGTGAAGGAAGAAAGAGAAGAAAAGTAGCCAAGAGAAAGATGGAGAAACAGAGTATATGACTTTTCCTAGGTCAGGCAAGGCGAAAGAACTGAAGAGGAGCCAGGGATCTAATAAGAAATACTTTCTTAAAACACACGATCCCTTGCCTTGCCTGGGCAGCAGCAGAAGTTAACCCATGCATGGATGTCTCCTTCATTGTTGGCTAAGAACTGCTGTCTGCTAGTGGAAAAAACTTTTTTAACATCAGAGTTTCCTCCAACTAGTGAATCTATGTGTTAAGATCGCACCATAAGACATCAGATTTTGTTCTACGCTACCATTAAGAATTCTGCATTACACTGTTTATCACAAAGCTTTTACAAAACCTAGAAAATCCAGTTAAAACCCTAGTATAAAGATATTTTATTGATACAGAAACATGTATTTTCAAGTTGTATTGAACTCATTAAGGATGAAGGAAAAACACATTTTGTAATTATCACAATTCTAAATATTTGCATTTGACATTATTTTGTTTTCTGTTCAGCTAAGCATCTCAGTTTTCTGTTCTGTCCAATGAAGGGGAAAGAATCATATAGTGCCTTGCAGAAGTATTATTTCCTTTAACTTTTCACATTTTGTTGTGTTACAATCTGGAATTGAAATCAGTTTAATTGACATTGTTACCACTTGATGTACACAAGATACTCAACTATGCAAATGCAAAGTACTTTTACTGTGCCTCAAAAGCTAAGTAAACAAAAGCAAACTGGCACTTATTGTTGCATATGTATTCACCCCTTTTGCTGTGATATGCCTCAATACCATCTGGTGCATCCCACTGTCCCCAGAATTCAGTCCACTTATGTGAAATTAGTGTCACATAATCTGAAAATAATTACAAAGTTCGTTGGAGAAATCTAATTTAGTTGTTGTTTTGTATATTCAAGTTGACCCCAATTTATTGTGATCCTAACATGGGTTTTCTCAGCAAGACTTATTCAGAGAGGTTTTCCATTGTCTTCCTCTGAATATAGGCTACATCTCTTGGTACTCTATGATAGTCTCCCTTCCAAGTACAAACCAAGCCTGACCTTGCTAAGCAGTTGAAATCAGACTGCACTTTGTATCTTCAGGGTATTTATACCTAGTTAAACAAACAACATAATGAAGATCCAGGAGCTATCCAACAAGTACAAGCTAATCTTGTGCAGAAGCACCAATCAGAATTGTTTTTTTTTAAATCCAAACTACAAACATTCTCTGAAACAGTGTTAAATCCATTATTTTAAGGTGGAAAAAATATGGCTAAGCCAGAATGCTGTCTAGAGAAAGCTATCTAGGTAAGGATGACATTTGTTAGAGAAGCAGCCAAGAGGCCAATGGATAATTCCAAAAGAGCTGGAGAAATCTGCAGCTGAAATAGGAGACAATGTGACAATTAACACCTGAATGCTTCACAAAGCTGGCTTTATTGAGGAATAGTGAGAAGACAGATATTGCTAACACAAATCAATATCAAAGCACACGTGGCAAACACACTATTCATGCGGGGGAAGGCTTTCTCAAGTGATGAGACAAAATTGAACTTTTAGGCTTTGCTGCAAAATGACACAGAGCCAACACAGTTAACTGTCCTCAGAACTCCACCCCCATGAAGTGTGATGATGGTAGCATCATGTTGTAGATGCTCTTCTTTGGCAGGAACTGGAAATTGGTCAGGGTTAAAGGCAAGATGAATGGAGCTGAACAAAGGGAAATTCAAGAGGAACTCTTGTTGCAGTCTGCAAGGTACTTGGGATTGGGGTGAAGGTTCACCTTCCAGCAGGACAATGATGGTAAAAGCACAGGCAAAGTAACACTGGAATAGTTTAGAAACTAGAACTTGGATGTCTCAGAATGGTCCAGGCAATGCCCAGATTTCATTCTGACTGAGAATATGTGGCAAGACTTGACAGTTGCTGTTTACCAATGGTACCCATAAAGTCTGAGAAAGCTGGAGCTATTTGGTCAAGAAGAATGGGGAAATACTGAAGGATTCAGATGTGCTAAGATGATAGTGAGCTACCCACTAAGACTTGCTGCTGCAATTGCTAACAAAGGTGCTTCTACTAAGTATAACACAAAGGAATGAATACTTGTACAAAGAGAAGTCAGTGGAGGGCAATACTTCAGGGAAGGCACTGTAATTTTATATTAATCATGAATTAAGCAAATATTAGTTATCATCTTATCTATTTTTGCCTCCCTCCTGATAATGCCCATGACACTTCAGAATTACATAATATATGACCCATGTACAAGTTTTATTCACTTCAAGATAATAAACCAAAGTCCATGACCTAATGGGAAGAAGAATGAAATTTATTTAACAGGTACATTTTACATGTTTTAAAAGGTAAAATTTGTGAGTGTAAAAAACTCCATGTGAAACTAAAAGATTCTACTACCTGATTATGTTAATTCATAATTTACATTAAGAACTACAGATACGACAAAGGATAAGAGTACTTACAAGATAGTATCTTGACATTCACAAGAAGGTTTGCATTTAGGATGAATGTTAGTGGATTAGATTCTTCAAGTAATGAGGTAACTTGTTCTTGAGAAGGATGTTCTTCCACCACTGAATCTAAATAATTTTTTAAAAATGGTTAAGTTCAATAGCAAGTAACATTTTCTTATTAATAACAGAAAGATAATTGTTATTTTTCCTGGTGACTGGAAACATAACGGCCATCCACATCCACAGATTCTGTATCTACAGATTCAACCAAACACAGCTCAAAACTACTCCAAATATTTTTTTAAAATTCCAAAAATCAAACTTAGATTTTGCCATTTTATATAAGAGACACCATTTTACGACATCCTTGTACATAATGGGACTTGAGCATCCACATGTTTTTGGTATCCACAGGGGGTCCTGGAACCAAACACCAGCAGATACCGAGGACCCACTGTATAGGCCCCTAAGTGCAGCCCTCTGCAGTACTTGAGAAAGTATTCTGGAGTATTTCCATGGCCTGCAGAGCAACCATTGAAAGTGCATTAGAGATTATGGCAAAGAAGTTGTCCTATCATCATATTCCAAAAGAAGTTTTGTCAGTGGAAATACTCCACTGGAACCTGGAACCTGTTAAGGCACTTTAAGCTTACAACCACATCATCATCAATGAATCAAAGCTATATTAGTAAGTGATGTACATAGAAGAGCACAAGCAGCCATTCTAAATTAGTTGAATTGACTCCTCAGTAATATCAATACGTCTGAGGTCATGATTAACTTTTCCTAGTGGCAATGGAATCTAAGTTCAACTAAGCAAGTCTGGATTGAACCCACTGAAAAAAATTTTACACAAAGAACTGTGGGTATAGATACCTTCTGATTCCATTCCAGTAACACTAAGTGCCTTCTTTCACACCTCTAAGATTTACCAAGATTTTTCTCCTTACCTTTTTAACAGCAAAAACTGGAAAAGATACAGAAAGTTATCTAGAATAAAACTCTTTCTAAACATGAACATAGTGACAAGGTTAAATTCAAATCCATATTCTAAAAATCAAGCCAATCAATCACCAAAGCTTCACTGGCAGCTCTCAGGCTTTGGAACTCTACCCCTAGAAAGCTAAGATGGTTCCCTTCCTTGTTGTCCTTCTGCCAGCAAGTGAAAACAGCTTTTATTTAGGAATTGACTGCGATAGGTTTTTAATTGTTGATTTTTATTTTTATTTTACCCCCAATGGATTTTGAACAGCTTTAATTCTGTAGATTGTTCAATTATATTTTAAAACAATTTTTATATATTTTTGATACAAGAGTATATTTTAATTTGTAGTTTTTAAAATATCTTGTAAGCCATCTTAAATCCCAATATTGTAAAAAAAAAAGAAAGAAAAGAAGAAGAGATATATAAATATATAAATAATTCATTCATCATAAGGAAAGACTAGTTATACTGAACATATCTGGATTTCTTGCCTGGTTATAACAAACTTACCTTTGCCCTTTTCTCCTCTGGCAAGCAGAAGAGGTGGCAACCCATTAGCCTCAGGAATGAGGCTGATTTCCTTGCTAACACAGTTTTCAATACCACAAAGCATCTGATAATCTAATGGACTGACAGCTGCATCATTAGCTTCATTAACTGTGCCAGGAATAGGATGCTTTGTTGGTTCCACAACTGTGGGGAGTTCAGTAACAGCAGTAATCACACTGTCAGAATCATGTGACAGTTCAGGTTGTTCCTTAGTGGGCAATGTGTCTTCTTCTGGAAGGACAGAAGTGGGACAACACAAGATCTCAGTTCGCCCAGCAACACATGTTTCATCTTTTGGCATTTTCTCAGATGCACAGTGCTTGTCATTTGTTGGACTTTCAACCTATGATAAAAATTCAATGAGATGTGGCACTCACTTGGGTTCAATAGTATGAAATAAATATAGTCAATTTCTAATATGCTTTTGCTTTGAGAGGGATTTTGCAGTGAAGGGGAATATAATAATATTTTATTTAAAAAAAATCCCAAGAACAAGCAGCTTTCTGCATGGTTACACAGTAACACAGTAATAAATCAATTTTCATTCTCTAGATGTATCAAAAAGGTATCTATTGCCTATATTGATTGGCTAAGGCTCTTCACATTTTTTTGTACTATTCTTCAGAGTAGAGTTTTGAACATGGGCTGGAGAGACTGAGGATTCAGATCCCACACAGCAATGACCCCAGCCTGAAAGACTTGGAGAAGAACCACCCCAGAAAAAAGAAGAATAAAGAAAAAATAGAAAGGAAGTGCATTTACATAACCATGTTTCAACTCTGAATATACGTCTGGAAAAATTTAACTATAGAAGAGAACAAAAATAACATGAATTAGAAAACTAAACAAGAATGTATGGCATGTCAAGAGAACAAATGAAGGAGAACCAACTCAATAATATTTTTGCAATCACAGAACAAGGTATCAGGGCAATAGGAATAATTTCTTATACTGTCTATTCTCATGTCCACACTAACAGCCTAATCCTTAAAAATGGTTACTCAGTACAGGTGAAAAATCATCCTCTTGCACTACCATACAATCTTGTATCTTCTCAGCTACATGGCTGTTGCATAGGCATGCACTCAAACAGCCCAAAAGAACCTGGCATTTTACTACAAAATGGGGGTTATAGCCAGACACTGAAAAACTGCATCAGTGAAGAAAAGCAGTTCTCTCTGCAATTATTCCCAAGGCCGCATGTACCAAGAGCTAACTAACCAATGTAAAAGAAGCATGCTTGTCTTTGGACGAGCACCTTCAGTTGATATTGTGACGAACAGTTAACCAATGGATTTGGATTAAAACTAAGCCATCTCTATTTACCCAATTAGAAAGGAACAAAATATTATGGTGCAATATCAACACAGACTATCAATTATTGGTAAACTGGGGCTTACAGGAAATGATTCCTGTGGGGATCTTCTGACTCCAGCTGACAATTTTGTTGTGTCTGCAACTTCTCCATTAGGCAAAATACCATCTGCAAACCAAACTCTTCTCTGTTCTTTGGCACAGACCCCTACAGGAAGAAGATGAAAACAAAACAAGACAAACAAAATTGCCATAAGGTATTAATTACTTAATTTCTCTAACACAAAATTGCTTTAGATTTCCAAGTCAACCCTATCACATTGTCATAATAATACAGTTTCCCCACCCCACCTGTAGCAGTACATTCTAAAATACATGTCATAGCTCATTGACCTGCCACCTGCCTTGAGCTGCTAGTGTGAGAAGTTAACCCATTCAGTAGTGGATTGTTCTGAAGCTTTCCTGAGACTATAGGATTTCTTCACACGTTATATAAAACTTATACCAAGATTTATATGGGTGTTATAAATGAAGGTATTTGCACAAGAGGTTAGTCTAGAGAGGGTTAGTCTAGAAAAGCTTCCTTTCCACTTGAAGTCTGGAGATTTTGTCCTAGAAGTACTAAATTATTCCTCAAAGGGTTTCTTGAAATTTTAGTAAAAAGAAACTTCTCTGTCCTGCATGTTCCTCATGCATAGGCCAAGTGCTGTTATTCAGGTTATATCATGGAATGAACAAGGCAAAGTACCTATATAGCCAAAATTCACCTATGATATCCGCCAAGGGACAACTCTGAATATAAAATAATTATAAATGTCCCCCAATTTCCAATACTTAAGATAAACATATATGAGCTTTTGTTTGTCACTGGTCTATTCCGACTACAACAATAAAAGCTCAGATGACCCACAAAGACATACAAAAAAAAAAAAACTCTAAATAGTGAACATGTTCATGACAAAAACTTTCAGTCCTATACTTATAGCATATATATAACAATATTACAGATATCATTTGTAATCACAACAGGACTACTAGAAAGAGAGTCCATTTTTGTCCACCTATCCCAAATATATGAAGAAGAAAGGAAATATTAAACCAAACAGAAGTACTTCCTAGAAGGACTAGGTTCCTATACAACATAATAAATAAATACCTCAAACAAGTTTGTTGTGCTTGTTGTACTATAACCACATTGTCTAAAAAGGACCCAAGAGTAAATTTAGCTTCACTTAATTCTGCTAATGCATTTTTAGCTTCCCATCACCATTTGGCCATTTAAATACAGAAATGGACCAAAAAAAAAAAAATTGGGTGTACCAGATGTCTGGACTGTCTCCAAAGATGGAACAGTTGAATATTCAGAAACAGCAGAATTAGACACAGGACCAGTTGGGCTCATCATTCTTTCCAATGCCTGTGCTAACAAACAAAGTAAAAGAGTTTAAGTGTCATATCTCCAAGATCTATACCCTTTCTCCTCCAACCTCACTTTCTTACTTGCACAGTGTTTCAAAAATTATTTATACCCCTAAAAGTTCTGAAGGTGAGTTTAAGACAGATTACTACTGGCTTTATTTTAGCTAGTACTGCTATTTGACAAAAAAAAAAAAATATTTCTGATCAACTAAAAGGCTGAAGTTTTTAATCAGTTTAACTATTCATACTACTACTTAAAACTTAATAGACTTAGAAATGGCATTCCTTCCTATGTAACAGATGAATTTCTTAATGACACCCACCTGCAATAATGACCTTCACCATTCAAAACTAAGGCCAGCGTACTTCTTACTTTAAAACAGTAGTTCTTAATCTGGGGGCCAGGGACCCCCAGGAGTCTGCAATCCCTTGGGGGGGGGCCTGCAAAAGGCTCAAACACTGCTCAACTTGTGTCCTCCCGCACAACATAGTGGTGAGGTGACAGGAACCAAGGCAAAAGAAGGCAGGAAGGCAGGTTAAATGGTTGGCTGGGCTTGCACACTGCCTGTCACGTGACTGCTCTGCTGCAAGAAGAAGGTGGGCTCAGCAGCTGAATGTTGGCAAAGTTGACAGCCAGCCAGTCAGCATTTCCCTTTCTTCTCTCTCTGTCCCTCCCCTCCTTTCCAGCAGAAAGCAGTCCAGTATACTCTCAGAAATGCTCAAACACCCTGCCCCTTTTTGCCTTCTTCACCAGGAGGAGAAAAGACTGAAGTGGGTTAAGGAGTCATCCTTTTTCAGAGTTGGCTGCCATGCTGTGTCAAAGAACTCACTAAGAGTGGGGTCAAATGAGAAGAAAGGGCGGTGGCTGCAGCAGGTGTCACCCTCTGACATGACACTGGAAATGGAGTAATAGATCACTGTTGGCAAAATAAGCTATCCTTGATTCAGACAAAAACAAGCACACTTGTTAATGAAAATGAGGATGCTCACTTAGAGTCTTGAGGGGCTGCTTCAAAACACCACCCTTTTGCCTTTTTCCCTCGCTCCTTTACTTGTCTCAGTCTTCTCTCCTCCTGGTGAAGAAGGCAACAAAAAGGAGACTTGCTTGTGTGTTTCTGACAGTCTGGATGGCTGGAAAAGGGAGGGAGTGAGGCAGGGGGCAAACGCTGGCTGGCCCTGCAGGTTGCTATGCAATCCACTCCAGCCTTAAACTAGCAGGATAAAAATCTTCCCTCCCCCTGCAGTGCCGCTCAGGGAAATGTGCATTTACTCCTTATCTTTCTATTCTCTCTCAGATTAAAGATCTTTGATGAGCAATTTTAAATAAATATTTTATGCACTTCAGGATTTTAAATTCTGACTTAAGTCTTGGGGATTCATTGCAACAAAAGATATTTAAAGGAGGTCTCCAGTAAAGAAAAGTTTAAAAAGCCACTGCTTTAGAACATTTACTTAGTAATTTGCAACAAAAAAGTACATAAACATCCAGCCTTCTTACTGTAATCAAATTCAAGGCAATATCCCAAGCCATCTCCCTCCCATGAGGGCACTTATTAGACTAGGTTAAGTAAGAGGTTGTATTATGACTTACCAGATAATACCCAGGCCCAATTATTTAATACCTGGGAATTATGTTATAAATTGAGTGGGACTTCTTTAACTTAAATATGCATTTTAGACTGGCTATTTGAAAGATCTCTGCTTCTGGCACTGGAGCCTAAGCTTCTTGGACAATTTCCTTTAGAAAAGATATCTGATGTGGTTTTATTTTTGTGTAACACTTCCTAAAGAAAATATGTTGCCCACGACGCTATCTGTCAAAGCCCTCCTGGTACCTAATGCTGTTGTATGTCTGCTTCGCAGTTGCTCAAAGCAAGGCATTTAACAAGTTGGTTTCCACAATATGGTATAATCTTTTCTTTTATATTATACATGCACCAATAATTCTTATTTCTAGGAACATATTGAAGACACTTCTATTTATGCAAACCATTCTGGTGTAGTTTAGCCTACCCTGCATTTCATTCTTAGAGATAATGTAGTTATTGTAAGATATTTTTACACTATATGTTTATAATTTGCATATGATGCTTTGAAATCTTTAAGTGTAAGCAGTTTATAAGGACTCAAACAACCAAGTTTCTAATTCATTGGAAGGCTGCAATGGCCTTTGCCATAAATAGTTTATAAAAGGCCATCTTTAAATGAAGGAACAAATGTCCCATTTAGGAGATTTCCTCAAGTGTGCACTAAGTCAAATCTGATATATGGTGACCCTATCATAGGGTTTTACTAGCAAGATTTATTCAGAGATTTGCAATATCCTTCTTCTAAGAGTGAGAGAATATGACTTGTCCAAGGTCACTAAGTAGGATTTAATGGCTGAGTAGCTCTGGGAATCATGGCATGTAGTCAGTCAACTTATGGGGACCCCATGGATTTTATAGGGTTTTCTTATACAATAGAGATGGTTTTGCTAGTTCCTTCCCCGAAATATAGCTTAAAGTATTGGCAGTCTCCCATCCAAGTACTAACTAGAGCTCACCCTGCGTAGTTTCCAAGATCAGATGGTGCCTTCATGTCATTTTCAACATATGGTAACCCTAAGGTGAACCCAGAGGAAAGAGCAGAGGAGAGCTGGGTCTGTGAAGACATCCTAGACCAGGTGTGTTATACAGGCTTGTTTTTTTTTTTTTGTTGTGCTTGTTTCTGCTGTGCTTGTGGGGCCTTGCTTGTTTTTGCTGTGCCTGAGGGGCCTTGCTTGTTTTTGCTGTGCTTGAGGGGCCTTGCTTGTTATTTGCTTGCTATTTGCTTGCTATTGATTGCTGGCTATTGTCCTGGCCGTGGGCTCTGCCTGATCACACGGTCTGCCTAACAAGGGGGAGGAGGCAGCTAGCGGGGAGGAGCTTTATTAGGAGCTACCAACGGGCCTCTAGCTCATTTCCCAGAGGAAAGAGCAGAGGAGAGCTGGGT